>JAGFZM010000052.1:196643-259774 GCA_017657215.1 Limnothrissa miodon
AGCGTAAAAGAGCCGTGTACAGTATATTTTGGCGGTGCGTGAGTGTGAGTGTGGTTTCTTTGGTCAGGTCCAGTGTAGAGGGCGCAGCGGCGGATGAGGGAAGAGGCTACAGCGATAGCCGGTGCATTAACGATCGTCCATTAGTGTTCGCCCCGGGGGGGGTATTTAAAAGAACAGCAGCTCCCCCATTCCTTTCTTTTAAGGGAAAGATAAATTGAGCTTTCTTCATTGCATGTTGTGGGTGGGTGTGTTTTTGTGTGTGTTGTGTGTGTGTGTGTGGGGTATATGTGGGTATTTTTATGTACTGCAAGTGTGAACCTGTGTATTAATCGGGGTGTGTGTGTGTGTGTGTGTGTGTGTGTGTGTGTGTATCTTTCTTTCTGTCTGTCTGTCTGTCTGTGTGTGTGTGTGTGTGTTTGTGTGCATGTGTCTATGAGTGATGTGTGGAGTCTCATTGGGGTTGTGTGGCGTGCTTGTGTTTGTGCATGTCGCTGGTGTAGGCTGCTGTGAGCAACTACAGTGCCTAGTCGTGCCGGCAGCGTAGTGCTGAGCCACACCTTAACGAGCCAGACAGCTGGCGTGTGTGTGTCTGTGTGTGTGTATGTGTGTATGTCTGTATGTGTGTGTGTGCGCTCAGCTCCACTCCTCGAGTATCGGTGTGTGGATGTGTGTGTGTGTGTGTGTGTGTGAGAGAGAGAGTATTTCATTGATGAGAGAGACTCCTCTATTCCCTTGACAGCCCTCTGCCGCACCACACCTTAACGAGCGAGACAGTCAATGTGTGTGTGTTTGTGTGTGTACACGCCTCCCAGTCTCAGTCTGTGCCTTACTGCATCCGTGTGTGTGTGTGTTTAGTTTGCTGTATGTGCTTGTTTGCTCTCGAAATCTTTTTTTTTGCGATGGGGCAATAAACAACAAACAATTGCTTTGGCTGTTGCCGTGGAAACAGGAAGAAAGCTTAGCAGTAGTGGCAAATAAAAAACGTGACAAAAGCAAAAGGGAAGTAGAGCTGAAGAAAGAAAGGGGCAAAGAGGGAGAGAGGGAGAGAGGGAAATCATGTGCCAGGGTGAGAAACAGCCAGCAGGAATGGCTATATTTTAAGCCTTTAAGGGGTATGTGTGTGTGTGTGTGTGTGTGTGTGTGTGTGGAGGGGTGGGGGGTGTTAGCCCCTAATTAACATGTTTGCTCAGGGAGCAGACGAGTGTGTGAGATGGGGAGAGGAAGAGATGGATGGCATAACAAGGGATAGCAGAGGAGAGAAGGAGGTGGCAGAGGAGGAGGGAGAAGAGATTGCAGACCTGCGGTGGGGAGGGGGGGGAGGAGAGTGGCAAATGGGGAGGAGAGGACAGCAGCAGTGGGAGGGAGGGAGCTGGAGGAGATGTGAAAGAGATGTGTGTGTGTGGGGGGGGGGGTAGTCTTGCAGAAGGGATAGAAAGTGATGGAGAGGATAGGAAAAGACAAGAGTGGAGAAAAGGAGGAAGGAAAAGACAGGAAAAGAGAAACCGGGAGGGAGATGGGAGAAGAGGGAGAGAGGAGGGGCTGGGCTCTCTCACATGCTGGCATGCACATCTGCTGCTACACTGCCTCTATCCATCTCTCTCCCTTCATTTTCTCCCCCTCCCCTCCTCCTCTCTCCTCCCATCTCTTCTTTCCTTTCCTCTACTCTTGTCTCCTCTCCTCACCTTTTGTCTCTCCTCGTCTCTCCTCTCCTATCCTCACCTTCTTCCCCCGTTCCATTCCTGCAGTGTAGTCTCCTCTTCTCTCTGTGTGTGTGTGTGTGTGTGTGTGTGTGTGTGTGTGTGTTCTCTTGGTCAGGAAATGAGTGCTGGAAGCGTGGGGGTGGGCAGCAAAAGCAGAAATTAAATTGACTGCAAGCTATTTAAAGAGCTTTTTTTTGCAGAAAAAGGCATAAGGGAAAGAGGAGAAAAATATGGAACCTAGGACAATGGAATGAGATAACAAATGGCTCTTTCTATAGGTGTCTGTAAATACCTTTCTCTCTCTATTTCTTTTTGCTCTCCCGCTCTCACTCGCTCTCTGTCGTCCTTTCTCACTTATTCACTTATTCTTTCTGCTTCTCACTCTTTCTTTTCATTATTGTGCATTTGTTTTACACCTCCTTCTCTTTCTCCCCTCTCTCTCTCTCTCTTTATCTCTCTTTCTCTCTAGTTCCAGTCAGAAGGACACGTCCTCTGCCACAGTGGGGAAGGTGCGGGACCTGGCCTCGTTCCGACGCCACTTCCGCATGGGCTTCATGACGATGCCGGCGTCGCAGGATCTCTCGCCCCACTCCTGCGCTTCTGCCATGGCTCCGCGCTCGCAGTCCTGCCACGCGGTGGGTGCCGGTGAGCCGGGCGGCCTAGAGAACGGCGACTACCCGGGGGATGTCGGTGGCAGCGGGGATGTGGCACACCCGTCCCACGGCTCGCGCTGCCCGCCGGCCAAGCCCAAGCGCCACCCCAGCACCCGGCTCAGCTCCACGCCGCAGCAGGAGCATCCGCCGAGGGGTGGCATGGGTGGGCACCTGCCGTCCGAGGTGCCGCCTCTGCCACCGCCATCATCCCAGTCCTCCCAGAGCCACCACTCGTCCAGCAAGCATGGAGAGAAGAAGAACGGTGAGCAAGACAGAACAGAGGATTTTTCGAGCTATGCCAGGACTGCACCTTATGCATACTGCATGTGTGTGTGTGTGTGTGTGTGTGTAAGGATTTATGTGACTGATTGACTCCCGCTAGAAATCCCCAATCATTTGTCTGGTAGCTCCGAGGGAGGAGCAGGTGTCTCACTCTCACAAGCACACCTGACTTGCGATTGTCAATTATGGCTCATCTGCTTACAGCCACACTGCATTTATTTGATCGCTCCTCTTCCCTTCTCTTTTTTTTTGCCCCCCCACCCCCTCACTCCCATTTTGCTCTATCAGGTTTTTTCCTCTCCTTTTGTCTCTGATCCACATCCCCCAGGTCGCTTTCTGTTTTAGGGGCTTCTCAGTTCTGATTACTGAACCTTTAGATCAGTGAGTACCAGCCCATTTCCAGCAGAGTTCTGCCCTGCCAGTTTTGCTCAGCCAACACCTCATACACTCACACACACACACACACACATACACACAATTTCTATCGAAAGGGTGATAATTCTGGGTGGTAAGGACGAGGTACTTTTTGTGTTAAAAAGAGCATTTGTCTTAGCCTTGCAGACAAGACTAGGGAAATCTAGTTGGGTAAATTAAATCCTTAGGAGGGCACACGGCCTTACTGCAGCACTGTATCGTCTACACTATTGAGTGGAGGTGCTATGGTGATGCAAGCCGTTCTAGGTTTGTCTCACTCTAGACGGGGGAAGACTAAAGGTTTTATTAACATGAGGTGCGTGCAAAGAAAGTAACAGTAAGTCTTTGGCATAGGCCCCTTTAGATGGTCTTGGATCGGATTAGCTAGACGCAGCAGATCCTGCCTAATATTTGCAGGCAGGGGCCGAGCATAGCCCCCTGGACTGATGAACAGGGATCCAGCTGGTGGTGGTGGGGATTTTGGATAAGCTAAGACAGCAAGAGTAGGAATGTCAGACAGGTCATTGTAGGCCAGGTGAACGTAAATAAATAGGCAGGTAATGATGTTTTTTTCTGGTAGCACATTCGCTAAAGCTTTTATTTTTGTTTGTCTGTTGTTTCTCAGCAATGAAGAAGTCAGATTCGGGGGAGATGGCGAGCAAGAAGGTGCCACCTCTAAAACCCAAGCGAAGCCCTAGCACTCAGCTCTCGTTTGACCCGCTGCCACCGCGTATCCCTCCGCCGGCCACGCCACTCCCCTTCCAGAGTTCAGAGCCTTCGTCCTTGGTGGGCGAGGGTGGCATGGACGATGAGCCGGTCTACATCGAAATGGTGGGCCAGGTGTTCACACGGGAGAGCGCGGCAACGCCGCACCCGCCACTCACCCCTTCGGCCACCACGCCGGACTCGGACTCGGACACGGGCGAGGCCATCTACGAGGAGATGAAGTACCCGCTGCCGGACGAGCGTGATGCCCACCACCACCACCACAGACGCCCGCCTCTCCGCCACGAGCGTCTCAAAACTTCCTCATCCTCCTCCAAGGCCTTCCACCACCACCATCACCCCCACCACCACGCCTCCACCGGGGGCTCGTCTGCGCCCGGCTCCTCTTCAGCAGCCCCCTCGCCTCTTCCGCGGCCTTCCTCCTCCTCCCCGTCGTGCTCCTCGTCCTCCAAGCCCAAGGCCACCGTCTCCATCTCCCACTCGTCCCCGCTCCCTTGCACCTCCTCCTCCTCGACTTCCTCTACGCCCGTGCCCATGCCTCTGTCGTCCAGTCCCCACCCCCCGCGTGCCCCCACCCCGTTCCTCCTGCAGGGCGGCAACGGCAAACCGGAGCTGGACTCCTCCTCTTCCTCCTCCATCTCCTCCTCCGCCACCAAGATCCCCGCTCCTTTCCCCAACCTCCTCCAGCACAAGCCCCCCCTGCTCGCCTTCCCCCAGCCTGCGGCTGCTTCCAGTGGGGTCGGGGCGCAGCACAAGAGCACCTCCTCCTCCTCCTCCACCACTGCTGCCTCCTCTTCCACCTCTAAGAATGCCCAATCCTCCACCTCCTTGTCCGGTGGAGCGTCCTCCTCCTCGCTTGGCGGCGGTGCTGGCAGCGTCTCCTCGGGCTCCTCCAGCCTCCCCTCCTCCAAGGAGTCGTCCGGGGGCTCGGGGGGCGCGCAGGACAAGCAGGCGGCCGAGAGGAGGGAGGCGCAGCTGGGCCCGGCGCCTGGACTCAGAGCACGGAGTCACTCCACGCCGCTGCCTCCGTCCTCCAAGTCCTCCTCGCCGTACTCGCACCACCATCACCACCACCCGCACCACCACCACCACCCGCACCACCGGCCCTCGCACTACCACCACTACCGCAAGCCCGACAAGGAGTCGGGCAAAGCCTTGTCCTCGTCCTCCACCTCCTCCACCACGAACACCTCCTCTTCCTCCCAGGCCACAGTGCAGACGCAAACACAGGGCAAGGAGGGCAAGTCCGTGAGCTTCCTGCTGAAGTCCGACAAGCCAGAGAGGGACAGAGAAAGGGACAGAGAGAGAGATCGCGACAGGGATCGGGATCGGGATCGGGATCGGGATCGGGATCGAGATCGCGAGAGGGACACAGGCACCGACCCATCCACCACCTCGCACGCCTCCAGCACCACCCCTACCCCAGCTCTACCTGCATCTACCTCCACCTCCTCCTCCTCCTCTTCCTCCTCCGCCACTGCCGCACAGCGTCCGCATTCCCGTCCCCACCTCCACCGCTCGCACACCCCCCACGGCCTTCCCGCCTACAAACCCCCACCAGCCGACAGCCCGCTGCTCTGGACCTACCCCTCCGTGGGCTTCCGGAGGCCCCCGGCCTACGACAGCCTGAGGGGGGGACCTCAGCTGCCCTCCCTGCACCACGACCCAGGCTCCAAAGGTGGCAGCAGTAGTGGGGGGAGCGGCACAGGTGGGGGTGGTAGTGGGCCGTCGTCCCTGCCGGGCAAAGCGGGCTTCGTGCCCTGGGATGGGAGTGCGGGACTGGGCCTGCAGGATGACGCACCTTATTGGCCGATGCACAGGAAGCTGTCCTTCAGCCATGGTAGCAGAGACACCGAAAGTGAGTAAGACAAGGAAGAGATAGTATACTTACACAAAAATTAAGACTTTCAAATTTACTTTAATGTGACTTTTTTGTGAAGTGGCCCCTTGCCCCTTGAATCATTGTTTTTTCACCAGACAAAATAAATGTCAAGGCTATGTTTGGCTTCCAACAAATCATATTAATTGGATAAATCTAATAGCACATAGTAAATATCAGTACATCTGTTCAAAATATCGGTGAAAGGCAGAGTGTCACATGATCAAGCCTGGTAGCTTCAATTACTATATTGAAGTAAATGCACATATGCTTATACAGAACCAATGCCTGGAAAGTATCCCAGCCCACACATGTTACCTACATCTAAAGGTTCTGACTGGTACCAAACACCAGAGAGTCCTTACATCTCACATTCTCACATTTCCTCTTTATTAGTGTAGCCAAACTCCAAACATTAAGATGTAACTGATATGTAAACAACAGGGTTCAGTCTCCACAAGCCGGTGTGAAGTGCCTGCTATATTTACCTGCCAAAGTATTTTTGTCTTGTTTTTCTCACATTGACATGAATGGGGAAGCAAAAGACTGAGGTACTTTGATATGCAGAGACCATGAGAATACTCTTTTGTTGAATGATTCACTCATTGTTCCTCAAACAGATAGTTTAAAAGGACGGCTCCAGTTGGGGAAAAATGCCTCCCACTCTCTGTCTCAATCTCTCTCTCTCTGTACCCCCATCTCTCTCCTCTTCTATCATCTCTTCTCTTGCTCTCTCATCGCATTTCTCTACATATTTTTCCTTCTCTTTCTCTCCCTCAGAAGAGGATGGCAGTGTGTGGAATGGAGGCAGTGATGGCCTGCTAAGGAGGGAGAAGGACGACCTGGCCGTGGGGTTGCGTGGCGGACACTCGGGCATCCCGGTTCGCACCTCCAGCCGCCCCTTTGGTCACAGTGAGAGTCTGGCGGGGGTGGATGGGCCACCCGGCTTCAGAGCACTAAGCAGAGGAGGGCTACCCTTACCTTGCCAGACCTTCCCTGCCTGCCGAAACGGAGGTGACCAAACTACCACTTCATTCTCACATTCTATTTTTCTCTTTTTCTCTTTCTTTGTCTCTCTCCCTCCCTGTAACTCTGTATCTATCTATCAGTCCTTTCCCCCACTTTCACTGGATCTCTTTCTCTCTTTCTCTCATACTCTCAATGGAGCACTTGCTTTCTGTCTTCCTCTTGCTCATTCTTGCTCTAAATCTGTTTTAGACAACTGACACTGTTACCAAGTGACCACTTCTCTCTTCTCTCCATTTTTCTCTCTCACACACTTTCTCTGTCTTTCTGCCTTTAATTCTTGTTTAATCTTGTTTAATTTATATTAAGGTAATTGCTCTTTGCCTTTGTTTGCATGGCATTGTTGAGAAATGATTTAGTTTGTGAATACTGTAATTGTTATTTTTGAGAATTGATTTTTAGCTGTTGCAAATTACTTATTTTCAGGAACTCCATTATGCACTATTTATGCAACCTTACCCAATATGCTGTAATTTAATGAGTATATTCATGAGCATGAAATTACATTTTGCTGCTTCAGGACTCTTGTATGTGCTTGAAAAGGATGCAGTGATGGATGCATAGGATTCGGAAATATAGCACAGGGAAGCATCCCTTTCCATCGCAGTTTGCCTGCTTGTTTATTTTGTTTAGTATGTATTGATGTCTATTTATGTTTTATGTCTGGCTGTATATTTGTGTTTATATGTGCGTGTGTGTTTTGGCAGAGCTGGCACGTCTGGGCAGGTCGTCCTCCACCTCTGGGGTGAGGCAGGTTGGTGGAGGTGATGTTCAGCGGCAGAGCAGCCTGCCTGCCAAGGATGCACTGAGCCAGGTGAAAACAATAGCACCATCATCTCCTGCACACACACACACACACACACACACACACACACACACACATACACACACACACACGCTACTATGCCTACAACCTACACATCAATACAGAACCTGTCGTAATGGCGCACTAAGATTGCACTAAAATGCCATCATTGTGCTACTCTACACTAATCAAGATCCCCTCATAAACAGTGCCCTCCACATCTCCCGCTCTGATCTAAATCTGATGTGTCATGTGCTGTTACTGTACCTCATTACAGAACCAAGTACAAGGCATGATTAATACTCTTGTGTCAAACATAACCTTTGCTGTTTATATGGCGTTGCTTGGCGTCGTTAACACCGCTGTCGAAGCTGACATTATTTTTGTGGCCGGATGTTTTTATAATTATGTTGATAATGTAGGGGGAGAACCACTCAAGCTTATCCAGGAGAGCTGAGGCATAAGTGATACCGTTTATTGAGGTCACTATGAGTCATTGATTGTTCTATAGTTAGAAGGTTTGCCAGATGTGTGACACACAGTAATATCTCAAGGGCTTTTTTCCGTATGCGTTTAGTGCACAGCAGTGCTTTTATTACAACACAATATATATATTTTTCTATTTGTTATTGACGAAGATTGTGGTCATAGTTCTGGCTATTTTTAGCCACTATTTTTAGTGTACACAGCTTCTAGTACTACTACTACTAGCACTAGTGGCAGCAACACTAATATTGATATTGATCCCCATGCTGTTTTCATTCACCACATGCGTTGCCGTTTCTATCCTAGCAACAGCTACCTCTACTGACAGAGACTCGGTGCGTATGCGGTCGTGAAGCTATTTTAGAACCGGCGAGGGTCAGTGAGTGTATGGTGATGAAGATAGATCTACAGCCAGGCAATGTGTGTGTGCGTGTGTGTGGGTGTGTGTGTGTGTGTGTGATAGAAAGGGAGAGAGGGAGAGAGTGAAAAAGAGATGGAGAGGGAGAGAGAGTGAGGGAGAGGAAGAGAGAGAGTTGCTGTAGAATGGTCCTGCACTGATCTCTGTACAGTTGTCTCTTGGCAGCGACTCAGATGCTGACGCAGTCGGAGTGTGTGCCGCAGAGACAGACTGCATGTGTATGCCGGCTAGTGGATGAGTGTGTGTATGCGTGTGTGACAGTGAGAGTGTAGAATGTGTGCGTGCGTATGTGTTTGTCTGTCTGTGTGTGTTTGTGTATGTGTGTGCGTGTGTGTGTGTGTGTGAATGTGAGTGTGTGTGCAGTGCTGCAGAGACAGACTGTGTATGCTCATTTGACCTTCCCTCACTCAGCAGGGAATTTCAGGCTGTGGGTGCAACAATGCTGCCCCCTGGTGCCCAGGGTTGGCACAGCACACAGCACACACCCTGTGCTTTTGGCACGTTCCAGTGGTTTGGTAACCTCTGTCCTATTATGCATCAAGCTTTAGGCAAGAAGCTGGACTCTTCAATGCAACTACATATCCACATTTCAAATAGCAAAACAGTTTACATACGAGTAAGAAATGTTATTGTAATAGAATCTACAGTAATGATGCTCAATCATCCTGGATATGTACCGTCTTCGGAAGCTAGAGGGCAGTGGCAGTGTTCTGTGAACCCAATGAACCCATTCCCCCCCTTAAAGGAGCAGCAAGCAATGTTACGTTCGCAAACATATGATAACATGTAACATGAAGATAATGTCTCCTCATGACCTGCTAGCTCTTCAATCTGTTGGGTTACTAAACAGTCTATTTTATGATACACAGGCCCTGAAAACTGAAACTGAAAACTGTTTTTGTTTGTCCCTCCAATCAATAACATAGAGAACATAAACACACTCTTACCAACACTCATTAATGACACTAAGGTGTAGGTTACTGCATGTCTACTTTAACTAGTTGACTAAATAAATGACATTTGGCTAAAGCCGAAAACAAACAATCACAACCTGGCCCTCAGTCTAAACTGAACTAACTGCACTTTAGGTGCAGTAGCCTAGGGGCTAGTGTCTCTGAAATTGTTAACGAGCGATGGTGAGAATGCAATTGTCTTCTCTTTCCCAGTTTTTCCCAGCCACAGCTCTAGTCGCTTAATATACTTAATAAACCCTGTTGATCTCTCCCTCTCATCATTCTCTGTTCTGTCTTTCTCACCATCTTCTCTCTCTCTGCCTGCTCTTTCCTTTCTGTGCTGCTGCAGCTCCAGGCCCAGGCGCTGGCTCAAGCCCAGGCCCAGGCGCCATGCAGTCCCTCCCTCTCACGCCAGCAGCAGCAGCTTCAGCTTCATCAGCAGCAGCTCCAGCAGCAGCTGCAGCAGCACCACCTCCAGCTCCAGTTCCAGCACCTGGCCCAGCTGGCGCAAGGGCAGGCCCTGGGCACCGGGGGCACCGCCATCAGCACCCCCAACCCCGCCTCGGCCGTCTCGGGCACCGTGGCTGCCGCTGCAGCTGCAGCCGCGGCCAGCGGAGGGGGTCACGTGCAGCGTGACGGCAAGCTTCTGGAGGTCATTGAACGCAAGCGCTGCCTTTGCAAAGAGATCAAGGCCCACCGGCGCCCCGACAAGAGCCTGTGCAAGCAGGACAGCATGCCCATCCTGCCAAGCTGGAGACGGACCCCTGAGCCCCGCAAGACGGGCACCCCGCCCTGCCAAAGGCCCCAGGCTGTGGTGTGGGATACAGCCATCTGAGGCCAAGACGGAAGAGGGTAGTAGAACTTTGAGAGGTGGATGAGTTTACGGTGGAAAAATAAGGGAGAGAAAGACAGAAATAAAGAGAAGAGAAAGAGAGTTACTGAGTGCATAGGGGAATGCTGATCTCAGCATTTCCTGAGCTTGTGAGTGTTTTCGGAGCGCTGTGGAAGAGTTGGATGTAACACGTGCCATAACTACTGAATGGGTGGATGACAAATAGTTCTAAACTACTTATTCTTACCTTCTGTTGAAAGAAAAATGAAAAAGAAGGGAAATAACGTTTACAGCATTGCATATTCATACTTGAGGCCTATCATGAACTTTCAGAAGTCCCTAATGTCACATTCAATGTGAAGTGCGTAGGCGGATAATTGATCTTATTGAGATGGGATGTTAATGCATCATTCTTACTTGTGCTCACAAAAGGATATTTGGGGAAGGGAGGTGGGGGGAGATGTGGTGGGGGGGGGGGGGGGGTGATGGTGAAACTGACACTCCATGAGGAAAGGACTGCAGTTAGAGTTGTCATTTTTTTCTCTCGGTGACTGTCTCTTTTTTCAACTTGTCTGCTCACTATCCTACCATTGCTGGTCCAGACGGAGGCCCTCTTTGCTGAGTGTGGGTGGAACCACTACAGCTCCAGCTTCCCATCATCCCACTCAGAGCTTATCGGCTCTGATGGCCTGCTGCTCTGGTGTGTGTTTGTGTGTGTGCGTGTACGTCTGTATGCACGAGTGCCTGTGTGTGTGTTTGTGGGCGGGAAAGCTTTCAGGCCCCAACCCCACCACTTCTGTCATCCTCCCCTTATCTGAAAGAAGTGCCCCCATTTAGCTGAGTCTCTGACATTAAGAACAGGACACATTCTCGAAGGTATGAGATACAGGAAGGGCGTTAAAGTTGGTCGGTTGTATCCTTAACTGTTTATTTGATAATAATCGTAGCAGCACATCATCGCGTTGACAAACATATAGAAGGTAGACTTGAGTTGCAGGCCTGACCCCCACAGAGACAAAGGCATACAGACACAACACACACACCCTGGTTCATATATGTACACACACACACACACACACACACACACACAGTGACAGGCACATTTGATTATCAGTAAGCTGGAATTCCTGAGGATTTGTTAATGAGTAGATTGAGCTTAGTGTGAATGATATCTGCAAAGTCTGAGTACTGTTAAAGTGGAAAAGATGACTCAAGAATGACAAGTAAGAATATACTACCTAAGAGTTTCCATATTTGTAGTAGAAAATATAGGAATAAACATAAATATCTCTAATTCTTTATTAGTCCACACAACAGACACCAACCAAAACAAACATCAAGAAAGACACATATACAAATGGATGACAAGAAAAAACCACAACTCTCACAACATTCAGATATTTTTTGCAGCAATATTCTCACCTAAAATTAACCCTCCTGTTGTGTTCCAGTCAAATTTGACCAAAACTTTATTTTATTAAAATTTCCTAAATATTGACTTAATAGGATTTTCATGGGGCTCTATAGCTCATCTGAACATACCTGAGCACATTTTCCAAATATTTGTGTGTTCATTCAACTTTGTTACACCTGAGGTGTTCCTGTGAAAAATGACTGGGTCAGAAGAAAATTAAAGGGTAAGGCCATAACAAATCCACAGAATTTCATTGACATTATTAACACTTCAAAATCCCTGAGGACAGGACAACATTAGCACACAGGTTTATCACAAAAACATGACGATAAATTATTGATAATAAATGTATTATCTCAAATTAAAAGTGTGCCAGTCATTTTTGACTGGAACACTGTTGCAACTATGCAACAAACACAATAGGAGGGTTAAATGTAACATAGCATGCTTTGGCTCTGGCAATGACTGCTCAGTGGCTTTTTGAATGTTGGCCGTTATTCTCAGCAGATCAGTTACCACCCAGGGGTGCCTCTGTATTCCAAATTTATTCTGAATTTTCTGAGTCTCCAAGTATTTACTCAACAGGAAGTACAGCTTTTATCAAATCAAAACTCACATTAATGTATGGATCCATACTATTCATACTTTGTCATGCAACCATGTGTAAGGCTAAAACGTCACAATTCAGTAACAGCAGCACTGTGACATGGGAGTACAGTAGCAATGTTTTTTTTCTACAATAGAATAAATGTAATGGGTACTAGCAGAGAGTTGTACGGAAAAAAAAGATTCTAGCGTGCTAGACATGTTAGATCTCTCATACAGAGTGCAGGCACAGCGTAATTTCTATATATTAAAAATACTATAAATAAATACTTAAATACATATGTATATCTCCTCACCAGTGGCAGTGTTCATGTTTGCATCTTGGGAAGTTCTTATCACACACAAGCTACACTCCCTAGTCCCCAAACACACATAAACAACCACAAACGTGCATACAAACACTAAACCACCTGCTGAATTCGATAGATCAGTATGCAGTAATTCACCTCAAACCGAATGCTGGAACAATCCGCACAAAATGATAAAAAGAATGAATAAATAAATAAACATAACATATGCTTAAGAATAAAAAATGACAAATCGTAAAAACTGTAAAATAGATATGTAAAACTGTATTGAAAATTATGTAGCAATTATTTCCACTTTCATATTTGTAATCAATAAATATATTGTAGCATATAATGTATAAAAGTACAATGTGTTTATTTGTTTTATAAAGGAATTTAGTAGTTTTATCTGTGGTAACCTGTCTACACTGTACTGAACGGTTCAATCAGTGAAAGGCAAGCCCTCTGAACAAAGGCACCGAGACACACAGTTCTCATGCTATATTTATGCAAACCTCCCTTTAAGCGGTACTACTATTGTTGCATTGGAACCCTTTTTTAAACTCATTTTTATTTGTGTACAGGTATGACCAACTGGGTTTGATCATTGTTTGGACATTTTTGGAATACGTTGCTGCTATCTTGAAATACAACTGTTGTTATCAGTGAGGAAACATTTCCCAATGATGTGACCACTTCTCTTTCTTGTTGTTCTTCTGTTTTTTATTATTATTATTATTATTATTATTATTGTTGTTATTATTATTGTTATTATTATTATTATTATTATTATTATTATTATTTACCTTTATTTTAAACCAAGTGGGATGAAGTTTGTAGTAGTTATTAAGGAGTGGATACTTCTGTACATGTAACATGGGCACATGAATGTTTCTTGGTTGATGTTGTGGTGGTTGTCCTTACTGTTGTTGTTATTTTTCAGTAGTTAGCAGCACCACCTGTACAGTTGCAGAACACTACTACAGATATTCCAGATGGAGACAGTGCATCAGGGTTACCAGAGTATCTTAGTTATTCCACAATATCACCAGGTTCGAGCCAACCGTTTTGAAGCTGTGCTCCAAATAATGGCCTGTTCCATTAGGCTGCTAGTCATAACATTATTAACACACACTCACAATGAGAATAGTCAAAAGGTCTACCATTTTTCCACAAACACACAGCCACAGTATTGGATATACAGGGAAGATGACCACAAAGGATAAGGGGGCAGGTGCAATGCATGCTGGGATTCCTTAGAGGAGTCACAAAAAGACAAAAAAGACAAAAAAAATACATCATGGAGATTGGGACTATATCCTGATCCATAATAATTTGTGCCCAGTTTGTACTTCAGATAGTCTAAGTAATCATCTAGTACTGATTTATTACGATGAAGGGGTAACTTAAGTATTCTTGAGAAACATAGTTTACAGAAGCTGTCGGCTTTGCGTGTCTACTTAAACGGTGGCCATATTATGAGTGCCATAATATATTGATATGGTAAGATACGGTGTACCTTGGAAATCACTGTAGTGCTATATTTGCATTGATATCGTCATGAAATAAATTTTATATAATGAATAGGACTGCCATGACTACTGAATGTCTTACTTTTCTCTTTGTATGATAACTTTCTCTAACCAGGTTCTGATACTGATAATGAAATGCAAATGTAAATGTAAACTGCAATGTACTGCTCCCTTCACTTCACTTTTATTATGAACCAAGCAATGATTGAATGATTATGAAGTATGGGTATATGTTGTGCCTCTGTTAGCCATTGGAGGGCCCCTTTAATTCAACACTAACTAGCCAGTGACTCCTCTCTGTATAACAAACAGCGCTGTCATTGGACACAGCAGGGACAGGGCTGTGTTAGGGATTGGGAAATGGCTAGTAATCTGTCTCTGAGTTTAGACATGGCGTTTGGTTGCCGTGACTGAAGGTGGGCAGAGGGCCTGACATCATGAGCACTGGCGACAAGGCCTGCAGGGTCACAGAGGTCAGCAGTTGGATCTGGGGTGACTTGCATTGAATGGAATGGTCTGGTATGCAAGGATGCTTGAAAAGGCAGTGTGTTCAAGTCACTGTTCATTTCTAAATTGTGTCTTCAGTATCAAGCAGTAACTGAAATTTTATTAGAAACTGAACAATTAAAAATACTTCACAAATAATCATTCAGTATTTACTGTAGGATACGGTGAGCATGTATGGGTAATTTCATCGCACTAGAACCTAAAATTAATCGCACTAGAATTAAGTTATTTTGCCAAAAATATTGTTGAAGGCCTACGATATGGTATCAAAAAGTACACGTTACGCAACTTATGCAATGGAACGTTTACGTCGGCTTCATTCAGTTAAAGCTCATCGGTCTCAGCACATGGCCAGGCTATAAATGGGCATTCCGTGAGACACACCACACGTCAAGGCGCATAGAGTGCACGCGCTAATGCGTATATTCCACAGGTGTGTGAAGGATTCCTCTACCATTCCAGTCAGAGATTGGATCAGTTTTCTGCCAGTCAATAAGCTTTTGCTGCTTTGGTCTCATCGCCGACGCAAAACTTTCTTGAAGGTGGGCTCTATTTGACTCGCATAGCTCTATCATTGGCTGAGGTGAACATGCGTGGATTAGTGGCGCGAACTGGCACCTAGAAGACGATGGGGGAAGGGGAGGGGCGGGGGAGTAAGCGAGAGAGAGAGCCTGTCAGAGTGCCGTGGAGCTGCTGGTGTACTGCAGTATTGCCACAGATCTGCATCTCTCATCAAAACTCTGCGGCATGCCTATTGCTTTAGTTGGACCCTTTTGGTTTGCGTAGTTACACTTTAACAGGGATAACAGGGAACCGGTAACTTATCTGTCATAGCCTAAATTTTTTCACTTTTTGCGTTTTCGTCTCTTTAACTTTTGGAAGCTCGTACATTTATTATTGCCTTAGGTCACAAACGAGAAGGCCTGAACCAACCGTTTAGTGTTTTATTGCTAGTATAACGAGCTTATTAAAATGGCCAAAGATGACGGCAAGGGAGGATGGAAGGAGGCTATTTGGAACCCAAGGACCAAAGAGTTCCTGGGCCGAACGGCAAGCAGTTGGGGTAAGTGGAGTAGTTTTGGTTTTCTGCTTCTGGGTCTGGGTCTTTGTTCAAATCTGCCAAGAGAGCCATACACGCGATAGCCAGACAAACCAAACTATACATTCATCAGGTTAGTCAGTTTGAAAACCTATGACTGACTCGCCGCACAAGCCGGTCGCTGTCCGGTGTTCTGAAAAGGCTGTAGCTTTGCTCTGGTACTTTGCAGTGGGGGCATGTATAATTATTCTCAACAAGTCTACTCGAAATTTACACGAATGAGACACATGTCCTGCACACATCAAATAAGTAAAATCAAACAAATTCTTTTATACGTCCTGGAGACAATGTAATTACTAACAATAAATTGTAACAAAATGGCTACATGCATTTGCCTGATGCTCTGTTTCAAATTCGCTTCCGCGTCAAAATATGTGTGCTAGGGTGTTCTAGGGTTGAGTGTCTCTGCGACTTGGCCTTCTTTAGTACAACTTCAGTGTGTTAAAACTGTTGCCTTTACATGGGTCCAGTGTGACGGAGATCTCAGTGCTCTGAGCGTTAAGACGCCATAGCGTAAGCATGTAATCCCTTGGAGGCAGAACTGCGCCTGTCATGCAAGGCATTACAATCCTGAAGAAAAATACTTGAATAACTTTGAATAATTATGTCACATACAGCTGTATTTACTAGTACAATGCTATTTGGGTGTTTTTAACCAAGGTATTGCCTCCCTTAACCCCTCACAAAGAACCAGGCCCACAATGTTAATTAGTGTGAGATGTAATCCTAATCTAATGAGTACCTTAACGGCATGCCGGGGGGGATCACTTCATTTGAAAACGTAAAATCCAGGGGTATTAGGGAATTGAGATGCCTTGTCACAGACCAATTAGACTTAATTTGCAGTATCAGTCGTTTTAAAACTAGCAGCTGAACACAGTACTTTGAGAGAGATTGAGATACACTGGAAATAACTTGAGTGACAGTGGAGTAATTTGAAGAAACAGAGGATAGGTTTAGGGGATAGTTCTGATTCATAGTATCTTTACAAATTAATTGAAAAAAAATTGAATACACATAATTAAATGTAATGGCATCTTTTTTATTAAAAAGCTCTTTTCAAGTGACCCATCCTCCCCAGATGACACATGATTCCTAAAATAGTGTTTGGTCAGGGCTTGCTGATGTTTGACTGACAGCATGACACCCTGTACAAAAATCTATCCCACAATGCACCTGCTCAGCCAGCTCAGCACGACCTGGGTGCCCTGAGGACTGCTGGCCTTGGTAAGCTGTGCTCTCTAAGGCGTGTTAATTAGGCTATTTCTGTAGCCTCCCTCAAACCAGGGGATATTGGCCATCCTCGTTCATCCTTTTTACCTGAGCTACATTGGAAGGTCAGTTGTATCACATCAACGAATCCAATGGGCACACAGAAAGGGGAAGAGAGAGAGAGAGATGAGTTCCAGCAGTATGGTGCAGTGACGAATGAGGTGACAGGCTTCGGGGGAAAGGATACCGGTGGACTGAGCGCCCTCGACAGTAGCTTGCCACAGGAGCTGCTCCCAGAGGGGGATTAAATGTCCATGTAAATTATTCACAAGCGCAATTCTCCTGTTGAGCCATTGTGTGGTCAGGTGAATAAATTAATTAACTGTCTCCACTAGCTGATGCTTTCGCCTTGCTCCTCTAAAGGACGTCTTTATTTCTAAGGACATGAACTAATAAACCTTCGTGTCAGGAAGGAGTCCCTGTTCATAACGTTGCCTTGATAAATTAGTGCAGTAAGAGCTTTCCTTTCATTTTGTAACACAAAAAGGGATAGGTCCACAGCCACCCAGCCCTGGTGAAGATCAGAGGCAGATCTGTTCAAGAGCATGTTGCTGACGGTCTAATGATGACTTTGTTTGTTAACGATTCTTTTAATCATCATAAGCCTGCAGAACACCAAAGGCCCTTTTCATCATTCTATTGCCTAGCAGTAGGTGCTGATGTAAAAATAGATTCATGTTTTTTTTTTTAATATATATAGCTGAGGGATGAAAGCCAAGAGCAGGTGTCTTTGCATGTCACATTCGGCTGGTTTCAATCGTGACCTTTTGTTCTTTTCTCTTCACATCATGGTCATCAGAGAAAAAAAAGAGATTGAAAAAAGGGTTGTGGTGAGGCTGTGTGGTTGAAAAGAAGCTGAACATGTGCTGAACTAAATGATAAAAGGTGGAGAACTCACACCAGTATATCACACAGACAGATGTGTGTGTGTGTGTGTGCACGTCCATCATTCTAACTTTAGGTGGTGGCACCCCATGGAGTCTTGAGGCCTGTGGCCTAAACCACTAGTGACAAGGCAGGGAGAAAGCCGGTGACTGTATATCTCCCTTGCATACAGGCTCTCACTATCCAGTTTCTCTCGTCTGCACACACATGCACACCACGCCTCTTTAGTGCATATATGGTAAAGAAACAAGTTGCACACAGCACTTGTACTTGTAGCACAGTCCTAGTGAGGTTTTTCCTATATGCAGCATGTTATTGTTTAGGCTGTCCTGGCTCATTGACATACAGCAAGACATACAGGAAAAAAAATGATGGGTCTGGCTGTAGACTGGGTGTGCAGATAACAGTGCAAAATGGCAATCAAAACAAACAGTACACAGATGAGCACATTTCAATGCATTGACCCACCAACACACAAACACTTCGCCTCTTCCTTGTATGTGAAGAAGCTGCTTTGCCCTTTGGTTGCATCAGTCTGATGCAAGATGATGTCAGTCCATCCCCAGCAGCATTCGAAAAGCCTCCCCTCAGGTCCTGCATGAGCTTCACCCCAAAGCTCTTGGCAGAGTCCATGCTGCCCCAACTCAGCACTGGACTCATCAGCACTGCAGTGAGTGCAGATTCATCAGAAGTGCCAGACATCAATGCGGGACAGCTGTAGAAACGGCCTGTAAACTGAATAGCCTTGCTTAGTAAAGTGGTTTTTGGATAGATAACAGTCTGTTTCTTAAAGGAATGACTTCCATAATAATTTATGTATCTATTAATTAATTAATTAATTAATATTAGCAACCTGTCACATTTTACACACATGTACAGATTTAAATTACAGTATTTGTAATAGACACAAGTAATGGTAACCCCAGTTTGGACCTCAAATTACTCTAAAACTGGACACACCACAGAAGCTGAGCTCTCTGAAATAATGTATTCCGACAGCACAATAACAAGCCCAGCGATGGTAGCATAGAGCTCCTCTGACCATAAGTGCCCCTCAAATCCATTGACCCCCCTTAACCTTAATCTGTGAGGGGGGCCTTCTCCTTCCCCACCCTCCTTCACTGTCTCAACTCACCCATCCCTTCATTTGTACTTGTCCGGGTTAATTAATCTGGACAAACTCCAGGCATTCAAGTGAGAACGTCTTTCTCTCACACACACACACACACACATGCGCGCACACACTCAGCGGTTGTGTTTGTGTGTGTGTAAATATAGCATATGTTCGTGGGGTTTTGCGTAGCACCACTGACATTGGTACAAATGGGGAGCAAGGTGGAGATTCCGTGTCTAAGTAAGCAGCAAAGAGGATTAGGCCTCTCTGATGCCATTCAGTCACCCACAGAGCAGCAGGGGGACAAACGGCCTCTACACAGTAACATGCAAAAACATACTTTGGGTTGTTTCAGTATGCTGCCATTTTGCATATGTTGCATTGATTAGTCTTTTAAGAGCTATGAACGACAAACTGAGATGAGTCTCCCAAATCCAAAACACCCTTGCTATGTTCATGGATCAAATTTTAACAGTGAAAATAATTAATGTAAAATTGCATGTAGTCAGTATTGCATAAAGAAATGTGGCCTTTTGCTGGGTCTTATAACATTGCAAACAAAAGACTTTAATTTATCACTTAATTAGTATTTGTGCATTATTTCACTTACATTTGTAATTTGAAAAGCAAATTTAAATGGAAACAATTATGGTTCTGGGGCTTGCTTGGACTAAGAACTTGAGACGAATTGGAACGGAACCAGAAGGTCCTGCTGGCCTTTGAATAAAGCTCCAAGGCTGCTGTTTAACATTACATGACTTCCGACCAACCAAGCACAATGATGGTCATATGGGAATAAAAACCTAGAACCATGTGCACCTGTCCATTACCTGCTCTTAAGTTGTCTTTCAAACAGGCTGCTCAAGGGACACCTGATCCTTTTCAGGTACTGAATCTCCCATGAATAAGCTCCTGTTGATCGAATGGAGCCCAGGAGAGTCAGATCTTATAGCCTATCTTCAGTCATTGGGTCCTGAGTGTTGCGCTCTTTATTGTTCTGTATTATTTTTGTTCTCTTAATGATGTGTGTGCTGCTTCAGCTCTCATGTAGATGTTCTTCTGATAGTGACAAAGCTTTTTTGAATCTTTCAGTGTGTGTGTGTGTGTGTGTGTGTGTGTTTGTGTATGTTTTTGTGTGTTGGATTTTATTTATACAGGCCAATGTATTATATATTTTAACTTACAAAGTTGGATTGCTCTAGTATTGCTCTTGTATACAGCATTGGGGGATCTCTGTTAAGTAATTTTACGTTTTTCTTTTTTATTCATGCCTGTGTTTTCATGGATTTCTTTGTTGTTTTTTTGCCAGGGCTCATCATCCTCTTTTATGTGGCCTTTTACATCTTCCTGGGAGGAGTATTTGTCCTGACCATGTATGTCATGCTTATGACTCTGGAGGACAACAGGCCAAAATATCAGGACAGACTGGAAGTGCCAGGTACTGACCACAGATGTGTCCCAGACAAATGCACATAACACTAGTTAACATAGCCATGCACTTCACGTCTCACACTTTCACTAACACTGCAGTGAAGACACCACTGTTTCAGTAGCAACCTAGCAACAGTCTTACATAATTCACTAGCTTGATCAATTAACATAAAAAAAATAAACAAACAAATACTCACTCTAAAACTGTACGCATTATGTCTTCATATCCAAAATGGACAGCTTTCTCCACCTTGAGCCGATTTGTCCTTTGCAACAGGTATGATGATTAGGCCTAGAACTGGGACCCTGGGCTATCTTGAAATTGACTACATGATGGAGGACACTGAGACCTGGGACATGTATGTGCACGCCCTGGACGAGTTCCTCTCACGTAAGCTACACTCAACAGCAAACTTTCTGTTTTTAGCACCATCAACTCCAGAGATGGACAACACAAACAAACAGATACAGAAATTATTCAGGGCAGATGGGGAGGGAAATCACAGTTTGGCTACTGGCCAAATCATCTTTTTTTACATTCATTCATATTTAATATTTAATTTAATACAGTGACCACATTTGGTAAACATGATGTTGGTCCAAAGCTAGTTGATTTGCATGCTAATTGCTAACTTAAGTGAATGTGCAGTTGCAGTCACGTGTTTTTTACACTCCATCAAACATTCACACTTGAATATTTCACATACACATACATGTACAGTACTTTTATGCATGGAAAAAGGCATGCATTATGCATTATGCACAACACAGTGTTGCAAAAGAGGACAAATGCATACATTTACACAAAAATTATGTATAATGTCTACAAATTATGTCAAATGAAAAAATGTGTAATGGAAAAAAATCTTCTTTTAGCCTACAATGACACTGAGCAGGCCAAGAAGAACTACGAGTGTACACCAGACAAGTATTTCTTCCAGTCGGACAGTGGAAGCGTAAGGAACTACCCCAAGCGCTCCTGCCAGTTCAACCGCTCCATTTTGGGGGAGTGCTCTGGCCTGACGGATCGTTCCTATGGTTACGGAGATGGCCAGCCCTGTGTCATCATCAAACTCAATCGGGTAAGAATCTTCTGAGTAGGGATTGAGAGACACTGTCAGACACATTTGCAAGTGTAGAAGAGAACAGTGTCGGCAGTGACATGTCAATAGTTCTTTCTGAATTGCTTTCAATATTGTAGCATGCTCTTTGGGAATAGGGATGCTCTGTACTTGCGTTTTTTTTTTTTTTACATCGTCAACTTTCACCGTACTATTATTAGTATTGCATTAGTATCACATCTGTCTGTTGTGTTTTTTGATGTTATTTGTTCTGTTACTTATTGAATATTTAAAAAAGTGAGGACAGTTGCTCAAAAGGGAGCAGGTACAATAATAGAATTAAGAGGTTAAAACACTCGCAAAAAAGATAGTGAGTGTAAGGCGAATTTGGAAAGAACATAGGTGGTAGGGTGTTTACGCAAAACCTGCCTTTGATGCTACCTCTTGAAAGTATAGGGAACCCAAAACTACCTGGGAGGCAGTGAGGCACCACCAGGTCCATTATTAATGAGTATCAGTTTTGTGTCTGAAAGCAAGTGAACTTGACCCGTCTCTCTCTCTTTCTCTCTCTCGCTCTCCCTTTCCCTGCACCCTAATCTCTCTATCTCACATCTTTTGTCTGACCCCTATTCCTCCCCTTATTTTTTTTCGTTGTTTTCTTCTGGCCTTTGTCCACTTCCAACCCCTCTTTCTCTCTCTCTCTCTTTCCACTTCCTCCATCTCTCTGTCCTTCCTTCCCTTCCTCCTTCCTGTCGTCCAGGTGATTGGGCTGTTGCCAGGTGGAAAGGACGGCCCAGCTCCATTTGTCACCTGTGCGACTAAGGTGAGTGCCTGTCTGTCTCCCTGCTCCTCTCCTCTCACATCCCCAGTGGCTGAATGGATTAAAGTGGAAACAGGGATCCATTTCAGATTAAACTTACATGGCCCATCAGTGGTGGCCAGCAGTTTGTGTCATTTGGCCACACATTTGACCATTGTATTGTATTGTAGCATAAGAATGTCAAAGTTTTCAGAAATGTTCTGAAGTTATGTTGGATCGTTGGATCACAGGATGTGTGATAAAAACATTTAAGTGTGTGTGTGTGTGTGTGTGTGTGTGTGTGTGTGTGTGTGAAAATTGTAACAAAAAATGAAGAATTAATTACAAAAAAGTCTGTATGTGTATGTATGCTGTATGTATGATTCAAAATACCTTTTGATAGACATGGGCAATGGAAATTATAAAATCATCTTTGGCCACACCAATAAAATTAGTTGGTTCTCAGATTTTTTCAGGAAAAATATGGAGCGAGAGAGTGAAATAAAAAAAAAAAATGTTCTCAAGGTAAATTAGCATTCACAGTTAATGTTCATTAAATACATTTACTCATGTGTTTAGGAAAAACTAAATGTGGCCTAATTTATAAACTTAACTTTCACATCTCACAGCACACTTTTTGTCATGCAGGTTTTAGGCAATGTACGAAAATTCATAATTCTGTCACTCTATGTTATGTAAAGGTTTGACTGTTTGTCATTTATTTAAGAGTTTGTGAATCTAAGCACCAAGCAAGCTGGCTGTTGAATTGAGGTATGACATATAATGTAGACTATGTTTAGGCTGCTGTAGCCTACGTTCAAACTCATTTTGTCACAGTTCGTCACAGGGCATTAGAACGTCAAAATTGCATTGATTCACCAGATAGCAATTAGATAGTGACTAAAATTCCGCAATCAGCGCAACGGAGATGAATATTCATCAACGTGTAGTCACATGAATCTAGAAATGAGACGATTTTTTTGCATAAGAAACAGAAGTGTGTGTGTGTGTGCGCACGAGGATGTGAGTGTGTAGGCACATGCTCTTCATTTATTTATTCATTGATTTTGATGGCGAAACACTTTGAATGGGTTTTTTTTCGCCTCTCAATCAATGAAATATCAAACTCACCTTCAGAGTTTCACAAGCAGACTGCTCTCGGCACCGTGAGTACAACTACGCAAAGTTCTCATCCTCTTTAATTTCAATGCACTTGTCAAATGTTTTTCTCTTCTTATCAAATATTCTAATAATTGCAAACACTGGCCTAGCAGGATCCCCTTCCACTGGCATCTTTCCTCATATCTTGTCTCTTGCGCTCTGAAGTGAAAGGCACGATTTGATTGGTTTTCCATGTCACATGAACGCAGCATGCTGTTTTCAGCCACGGTGTTTTTTATGTTCGTGTGAGTTCGAATTCAATTTTATTTTTATTTCATTTAGGCCACACCAATAAAATTAGTTGGTTCTCGGATTCGCCGCTTGAAAAAAATGCAAAATGAAATAAAAATAAAATTGAGTTCGAACTCACACGAACATAAAAAACACAGTGGCTGATTGCTATATTGCTGAAAAACAGCATGCTGCGTTCACGTGACGTCGAAAACCAATCAAATCGCGCCTTTCACTTCAGAGCGCAAGAGACATGATATGAGGAAAGATGCCAGTGGATTCTGCTAGGCCAGTGTTTGCAATTATTAGAATATTTGATCAGAAGAGAAACATTTGACAAGTGCATTGAAATTAAGTTGTACTCACTCACGGTGCCGAGAGCAGTCTCTCTCAACTCTGTGGAGGTGAGTTTGATATGTCATTGAGAGGCGAAAAAAACCCATTCAAAGTGTTTCGCCATCAAAATCAATCAATAAATGAATAGCATGTGCCAACACACTCACATCCTCGCGCGCGCACACACATACGCTTCTCTTTCTCATGCAAAAAAATTGTCTCTTTTCTAGATTCACGTGACTGCACGTTGATGAATATTCATCTCCGTTGCGCTGATCACGTCAAGTTCAAGTTTCACGATCAAGTTTTAGTCACTATCTAATTGCTGGTGAATCAATGCGAATTTGATGTTCTAATGCCCTGTGATGAACTGTGACAAAATGAGTTTGAACGTAGGCTACAGCAGCCTAGACGTAGTCTATATTATGTCATACCTCAATTCCACAGCAGATTCACAAACTCTTAAATAAATGACAAACCGTCAAACCTTTACATAACATTGAATGACAGAATTATGAATTTGTACATTGCCTAAAACCTGCATGACAAAAAGTGTGCTGTGAGGTGTGAAAGTTAAGTTTATAAATTAGGCCAAATTTAGTTTTTCCTTAACACATGAGTAAATGTCTTTGATGAACATTAACTGTGAATGTGCCAATTAACCTTCAGAACATTTTTTTTATTTTTATTTTTATTTCGCTCGCTCGCTCCATGTTTTTCCTGAAAAAATCCGAGAACCAACTATTTTTATTGGTGTGGCCTTAGCATTTTTTTTTCAAGCGGCGAATCCGAGAACCAACTAATTTTATTGGTGTGGCCTTTTTTAAGTTTCTGAGGATAAAGGTCTTTTCATCTAAACAAATCAAACTATGCTTTGCTATGGTTCTTCCGTGGTTGCTTCTCTGCTTTATTTCCTGTCTGTCTTTTCAAAGTCTGATGCTCTGTCCCTGTCTGTTTTCCCTTCCTTTGGTCTTCTTCAGAGATATAAAGTTGCTCAAGTTTCTGAAGATGATGTGGTAAGGATGACTGCCAGGTGTTAATGAAGCAGCTAACTAGAACTGGAATTAGTACTAGAAATGAGGAATTTATACTCTGATACAGTATACTTGTGCCAGAGTATGCCTAGTGTAGCATATGTATTTACAGTCTTTCAGTTAAACCCCTCCCTCACTCACCCAGTAAAATACACTGTTAATAACCACACAGAAGTTTTCTGGTACAGTAAACTTTTGACACATTTAGCTCCTTTTAAGGCTTTCTCCCTGTGACGAGTTTCTGTAGGGTGTCAGTTGATATTATGAGATCTTGTCACTAATCCAACTGCCTATTGTGTTTACCTCAGATCGAGGAGAGTGACAAGATGGGTCAACTCATGTACTTCCCGCCCAATGGCACATTAAACCTCATGTACTTCCCCTACTATGGCAAGAAAGATCAGGTACAAAGACCACCGTCACACTTTTGACCAGCATCAGAATATTTACCAATCTCTCCGTCAATTATCATACATGTATGTTGTGTTTGATTGATCATATGGTGTTAATAAAGTGCATGTTGAATGGTATAAAATGAAATAAATATTTAAATGCTTATGTCATCTTCTAAGACTGAATACTGACTGAATAGTTGTCAGGTCTAACACAAATTCTCCACCCTCTAACAGGTGAACTACTCCCAGCCTCTGGTGGCCATTAAGTTCCTCAACATCACCACTAACACCGACATAAACGTGGAGTGCAAGATAACAGCGGCAGGCATCCCTGTGAAAGAGGACAAGGATAAGTTTGCTGGAAAGGTGCTTTTCAGGATAAGGGTCAACAGCAGAAACTAAAGTGGAGAAGTTGAGTCGTTCGCTAGCAAATGTCCACATTTAGCAGTCCCTCACACATCGAACAGAAAGAACACCGCTGCCCTCACAGACGACATCACAACATCCCTTTTCCAAACCAGTTTTACCACCTATTCATGTGGGTGATTGACAGCTCTAACTCATTTTAAACCCGTCTTGTATGTGATACATCTTGGCATTGCAAGCAACTCAAACACAATTCTGATCCAGCGCCACTTTCCTTTTGTTCACTAGTAGCCCTTCTGAGGTCAGCTGTAAGCATCCATGGTCAGCTACCACACCTGACATTCTATTCAAGCATTCCAATTACCAGACTGATTGGATATTTATTTTCCCATCTTTCCTTTTACTGAGCTCCAAAGTTTCTACCAGACTCATCTGGTCCAGTTGTGTTGTGTGAAGAGGGCATGCAGGTGCTAGTACTGAGTCTTGTTTGCTTTTGGGAGAAAAAAAAAAAACATTAGCTTTTTTCAGTGTAACAATACAGAGTATATTTATATTGCTTGACCAGGTATAAAGGTATAAGAATGTGTAGGTCAAAATAGTTACATGATTTTTGAGTGTTTTTTTTTTTTTTTTTTTGCAAACAGTGCCCTGTCTCAGTTCAAGCCATCTATGAGATGCTTCTGCGCTTGTACAAAATACAGAAACAGTGCATTACTGGGCAAAATAAGAAAATCATGTACAAATCTACTAAGGTATTCAAAACTTAGTGACTGTTTTTGTTGCAGGGTTAAAACACCCTGAAGGTTAAATGCAGCCAAAAGATTATTATTATTATTATTATTATTCTTTTCAGAAAGAGCAGATAGTGGTTGCTCTTTGCACATGTGCGTCGTCTTAATGTTGTGAGGGGTGCATCGGCAGGTGACTCCTTTCTGTTCTAGCAAACACGTGCATTATGCATAAGGCTCATTCATTTCACCAAGAGTAACTGGACAACACAACACAACACAGCAACGGGCATCATATTCACACCCCCACCAGCCGTTCTTCACACACACTCTCTCTCTCTCTTTCTCTCTCTCACTCAATCACTCACTCACTCACTCACTCTCTCTCACACACACACACACACACACACACACAGCATAATCCTTATTCACACACACATGCACACAGTAATAAAACATAATCTAAACCAAAAGATTGGATGCTATTCATAATAGAGGACTGTGTTCATGGGACCCTTATGGTTGGGTGTGCAGGTCATGACTCTTATCCCAACCTTACTGTACCTCAGAATTGTTCACCATGAAGGAGAAAAATGTATTTAATATTTTTGTGTCATCCTGTACACTCAACCATTCCAACATAAGAGAAACAGCTTCAGCATATTGTCACATTTGTTTATGTGATATGTATCATTTTTTGTTTGTTTGTTTTTTTGTTTGTCTGATGTTTTCCCCCATATTGCTTGTTCTAATTGCATCTATTCTGCATGTACATTTGTGCAAGTGAGAATTAGATGCCATTTTAATTTTGTATTTATTTGCACTGGGATTGTGTGAACAGACATAATTTGAAAGCTTGAGACAGTGATTTGGAAGAGAAAATGTGTGTAAGAGTTTGTGTGTGTGTGCGCATGTGTGTATGCATTTGTGAGTGCATGACATGAGTGTCTGTGCAAGTGTGGGTGCATGTTATTTTTCTTTTCTTCGGTTGTTAAATTTATTTTGAAATCTATGTTTCTGTCTTGCATTCATGTACATACCTACTCTAAATTTGACACTATTTATGAAGGTTGTTTAGTTTTCACCTATAGCTAAAGAACTAGCTAGTACTCACTCATGCAAAGCTCTGGGCATCAAGCCTCAGTGAATAAGGTCTCTTCAAATCTGCAGTCTCCAATCAAACACACCAGTCAATAAAATTAGATAAATCTGATGGGTGATGGCTTATATTCCTTCTTTGTGGCATAACAAATATTTCTATAACAAGAGCTTGAAGCAGTTATGGGCTGCAACTCGAAAAAAGCATTTGGTTCACTCAAATTAAATTGATCACAGTTACACAATGTATAATGCTTACAGACTAACCAGTTTTTTTTTTTTTTTTTGGCTTTTCCACTTCTTTTTTTTTTTTTAACTCCTCACTTGCAATCAAGCTAGTCTGACTGAGCCAGAATAGAAATTGGAATCATTTTGTTTCCGTCCAGCTCATGGGCCTTAGCAACACTCTGCTAAAAATATGCTTGCATTTCACCAACTAGTAAGTCAGCACAAAGACTTGCTTGCTCTGGCTCGCTTTGATCTCAGGGAAACACGTGGGAAGTGCTGTGCCTGCATTTCACTGCCGAGCCAAGCTCATCCATATTCACCAAACATCAGTGCATTTGTGTGAGGTCCATGGCATAGAGACCTCACCTTACACCACCCAGAACAGGGTACTAACGTGACGTCCCAGTCCCTGACTTCTGGGAAGATCTTACCTGCAATTCACCTGAAAAGCTTTTCAAAGTATGTCTCTCTCTTTAGCCCCCTTATTTAAATTGCCCAGCGTGGTCAGTGTAGCCCTTTAGGCATGCACACGCTATAGTTATGACATTCTACAGGCTGTAGCGCCTTCCAAGGTGAGCGCACTTCCTCCATTCTAGCGCTCAGTGTTCAACGGCCTAATCTCTTAATCTGATTGGATAATCCCAAACAGGTATTCTATTTTATTCCTCTACACTCTGTCGTCCCTACTTCTCTTTTCACCTTCAATTATTTCTGTCTGTTCTTTTTTTCCCTTACCCTTCGCCATGTCATCAGTTTTCTCCTCAAAAAAACACAGAATGTATAAATCACAGGCAATTAATGTTTTAAACACTGAGATCCTCTGGTGCTCTTCCCATCTCATCTGGTATTTGGACTTGCTTTTTTCAAAACAAAGGTTGTCTTTAATACTAGCATGCTTTACAAGTTCTTAGTTCTTGCTGCAATGACAAAGAATCACAAACTTTGCCTTCGCTTAAAATGCATGTGAAGGACAAACTACCCCACCCCCCCAACCAAAGATGCTTTGCATGAAATTACCATCTTTTAAAAAGTTGAAGACTTCCAAACAACAAAAAAGAGAGTAATTATGTAATGACATAGGGAGTATTGACCAGCAAGTTCATTGCTTCTTGAGGTTAAAATGCTGTGCCCATGTGAAGGACAAATGGAATAGAACCAGGTTCACTCACAGAGAATAGTGCCTCCTGGTGGAGAAACAGTGTTTCTCTTCCTTTAAAACTCAGCAGTTACTGGGTTTAGACGCACAGTGCACAGAGCACAGAGCATCTGTGATCTTTAAAACTGATAGTTTTTTACGACAATGTAAGGTGCAAAAGTCATTGTGTGTGTGTGTGTATCTGTGTGTGTGTGTGTACTGTATGTATACAGTTTGTTGGAAAGGTTTTAACTACAGAACAGGCAAAAAAATGTGTCTGATAGAAAACATGAATGTATATTTGATGGCAAAATGATTAGTGGAAAATAACTGTTAATTTCTACATAGACCCACTCACATTGCTTGTAAAAAGATAGACATTTCTATTTTTAGAAGTTTTGTGTGTAACCTGTATTGATAGTAGTCGAAATGAGCAACATATCTGAGTCTATTTATTTTCTTTCTTGTCTTATAAATGTTTCTTTTGCTTATGCTTTCTCATTTGCGCAGTGGTTAGTGTTCGATGGGTTGTAGCGATGTCTTACGGTTTCTAACATGGTTTAAACCAACAGCAATACAGTTGCATCATGGATATTCACATACTCATTGTGTTGGCATGAGTGTAACAGGTGTTTGTTGTCCTGGTAAAATCCCTTCCAAAGAATTACTGTAGCTAAACCAAGTTAAGGCAGTAATGGCTGTACAGAATCTCATAGCAGCCCATGTGTCTACTGTTGACTCAGTACTGAGTCTGTCAACTTTATTTCGGTTCAAATCATGTTACAAAATCGAATGTGTATGGACGGCAGAGAATGAAATAAAACGCAAAAGGCTAACCCTACTCAACATTTCTCTGGTGAATTATTTCAGAGCAACATTTCTATAGGGAACTATTTTACCCAAATGACAAAAATAGTGTTCTATGCCCACTCACATTACTTTTATAGTTATAGTTCGTGCAGTTACAATTTGTTACACATTTATAACGGACACACTCTATACCTCCCTTTTTATATTCATCATTTTGAATTGAAAGACAGGACCCCACACAGAGGCACGCTGAGATAGATGGAGAGCCCTATTGCGAGGCTGTGACATAACTGCCGCTGGGCCGTCTGCTGTGCGTAAGAGGAAGCTCCTCTCCGCCAGGCCGAGTAGAAAGAAACTGATTACACGTGACGCTTGCCGCTCCACCACATGGTTGAGGTCAAAGGCCCCATGCCTGCACTGGGAGAACCAGCCTAGCTGTTCCTCTAAATGAAGCCGATGAAGCCTTGACCCAAATACAGCACTCCTCCTCATTCAGAAGCACCTTTTCTAAGAAGGAGGATTGTAGTAAGAGAGGGGGATTGGTGAGAGAAAGGGACAGAGAGAGAGAAAGAGAGAGAGAGAGAGAGAGAGAGAGAGACTGTCAGGTGGGTCAGTATAATCCTTGGCTCAATAATCCATTCCTTGCACTGCCTGTATTTTTTGGTCTCGCTTCTTTTTTACCACACTGACGAGTGGGCGTTTTTTCCCCTACCTCAAAAGCAGTGTTTTCCAAAAAGCTTTAGGTTCGTTCAGAAGGCACAGTGAATCCTATTAAGACCCATACAGTACATCAGCTAAACAAATACTATTATTCACCCTAAGACTGGGAGGGGGTGACCTGTGCTGTCCATCTGTTGTTTCTACTCTGGTTAGTGGGAAAGTTCTTGTGGATTTGTTAGCTCAGTGTACGGTAACATTCACCCGTGGCGCGGCCTCCCTATCTGACCGAAATCCTCCGTCACGCACTGAAGGCTTCCTTATTACTTTCTCCTCTTCCCTCACCCCACTGTACTGTAGTTTCCATCTAGCTTCATTCAGTAAAGAAGATAGATGTGTTTGAGAGTGTGTGAGTGAATGGGTGTGCACGCGGGGGGTAGAGGGATTACAGTATTAGAGTATTTGTGAGTTTAAAATAGTCCTATCAAGCGTAACTCATGAGACACACACCACCGAAAGCAGCTGCACTCTTATTATCTATCAGCTTCTCCCTGTTACATACACAAACTTCACTCTGATTCAGGAGTACATGCATCCACAATTCATGCATTCACAGTCACTACTGGGACATTGTGAGGACTAAAAATTAACAACCAAAAAAAAAAAAAAAAAACGAATCCGTTAGAACCGTTCATTCATTTTACATCAGGAGACACGCAGACCCCAACCAGAAGTAAGAGGCAATGGGAAAACTGCAGAAAAACACAAACCTATTAACATACTGGCAGAGGTCTGCAAGATGCCTATGGTATAAAAATAGGTAAAAGGAGAAAAAGCTGACAAGACAGGAAATGTTAACCTATCAGGAGACTAAAACACCTGAGGAGCACATGAATGAAGACAGAGCCCATGAAAGAATAGCAGAAACCAAACTGTAAAGAACAAAAATGGCCGTTAGTGTGGCAGTTAACACAAAACACATGGAACATTCATAAATTACCTTAATAAACTGATTTTGTATAAACAGAGTGTTCTTGTCCCTGAATTCAGCAGCCTAAATACTAGGTGTCTTAATCAGGTTTTGTAATGTTTAAAATGTGACAATCATGTAGCACCATTAGGCCCTATCTGGTATTTAAGGCTTCCCCTCAAAATCTAATATCTGGGTGGCATGTAATGGTGTTCAAAAGATATATCATTCTGTATTAGTGTAATCTCCCCAGATGAGTAAGCCAAGCCACCATAGATGCATCACCATAGATGATGCCTTTGAACTGACTACTACAAGTCTCATGAGCTTGGGCCCATAGAAGACTTTTAAACCTCTGGATAATGTCTAGATATGAAGTATTCTTTGTATGGTCGAATTTTCACCAGCTTTCATGGTTTGAGTGAGTATGTTTATAGATAAGAGGCATGATCTCATGGGCCCATACAATGATTTTCATTATAAAATTAAATGTTATATACATGCAATCCCAATAACTATGTAATAAATTAAATAAATTATTTCTGAGTAATCAGTTTTGTGAGTGATTTGGAATAAACTCAATATTTGAAAGATTGCACCATTTGGGGACATACTGTGAACTAATTTTCCATCACCCTTAGAGTTGACATTATGTACAGGCATTGAGTGTATACTCCTGAAACAATAATTTTGCACTGTTTCAACTGTCAATATGTTGTCTTGGCTCTATTTTCTAATATATTAATGGCTTGCATGTCTTAAAAATAATATTTTTTTTATTGGTATTTCACCAGTCGTCCCAACTTTTTCAGAACTGGACTTGTCATTTGTAGGTCTTTGTGAAACTAACGTGGGTCATTGGGAGCAGCTTCTGAACTGCCCTTGGAATGCAAGTGCTTCCTTTACACAGCAATTTCTGTCTGCAAGTCACATCTAACTGTGCTCACTTGATCACATCCTCTCCTCTGAACCTCTATTTGCAGCTCCTGGTCTGTTTCTGGAGCCGTGATGACGATGCTCTCAGTGCTCTTATGTCACTTCAACTCGACTAGTGGATAATCACTCCACCTTTAAATGGCTCCCTAGTGATTTACTTTGGGAGACCATCTGTAAAGTGCGACCTCTAGTGGAGCACTGCCTATCTTCCAGTCGGACAGACAAGTGAGTGGCTGCCACTCCCTGGGATACAGTGTGATCCTTCATATTGTAGCCCTGGCCTGCTGCTCTGTTCTTTTGGAATGTCACCCCTGGGAGGATGTACTTGATGTACTTACAGAAGCTGCCGGAAACAATGCAAGTGCCAGTACAGTATGTTGGTACAGTATGTTTTTTTTTTTTTTTTATTTTTTTTATTTTTTTTTGGGGGGGGGGGGGGGGCGGTGGTGATAATCAAAATCACTTTTACTATATGTACTTAAACTATTTTGTGACAATGAAGATTTCAATATCTGTTGATATTGACACTGGACCTAGAAATGAGCTATACTACAGCACTATAGTAGATAGACAGCATAAAAAGCATATTCAGCATATTCAGTGGGAAAGCCCTTTGAACTTTACACCAGCAATGTTATCCTTTCTCGATGATTTTGTAAGGTTTGTCTTGAGTTATCTTGAGCACGTATGAACTGTAGCCTTCAGCCTTCCAGTGACCTTTGACCATAAAGCCCCTCATAAAGCCCCTTCATCTACAACTGACCTGCTGCAGTGAGGGCTAGTTTATCCCTGTAGGAGCTTCTCACCTGGGAAATGATTCACAGAATGTCCCCTTCGGTGACATGATTTGTTAAAGGTGGGCAGTGAAACACTTGGATGTTGTTAAAGAGCAGTAGTCCAAAAATAGCTGCTCCAACTCTAAAAACAGCACTAAAATGGCTAGACTGCTACTGTATAATTGTAATGGCCTCTGAATTGGCCTTGTTGGCTAGCTCAAAACATTAACACCTTTGCTCTTTTTAGCCTTTGAAACATTGTTTACACTGAATCAAACATTTTCTAAAGGCATTTATACAGTTTTAGCTTTTATTTGTTGTTTTTCAAATTTCCCTATCTTATCACCCGGAGAATTTACATAATACTTTCAGAATGGCTGAAGGTGGACTAGGTGGACTCACTGGAATCATTCCCCTCCTTCATTATCAATTCCTCTTATCAAAGCTGGTACCTTCTGCAGATGTTGGTCAATAGTTCTTTGTGAATACAAAACTAAAAGAGAGATAACACAGTTCTGCATGGCTTTGTTCAATCTAATAAGATGCTATGGTCACCCTCAGTAGTATAGGCAAGTATAGGCCTGTGGGTTTATACTGAAAGCCAGTGTAAACAGTGAGATACTGAAAGAATGGGAACAATAAGCAGAAATGACAATAGCATTGATATACTGTAGATAAAAATCCTATCAATTCTCACCCTTAGACCGTCCTTGTGAATCTACTTTCCCGCAAAGTATTAGAGCACACCTAGAGTAAGCTGCAAACCAGACTGTAATGTAGAGATTACTGTTTAAAAACAATAATTAAATACATACAAATGAAATACATAAAAATAAGTGTGGCAACAGGGTGATAAGCAGGGTAACGGCTTCAAGGTGTCCCAATATATAGAAATAATGAACAAGGCGAGGGCAAAGAATTCCACACCACTGTACGACAGTGGTTATCCATAATATAACCTTTGACCTTTGAACCTTTCACGGTGTCTTCTCCTGTCACCCCTCACGGCAGGTCAAGCATGTGGTGTTCCTCCAGAGCCCGCTGGGTGCGGTTGTACACCACATCAATGGCGTGGACCACTTTTAGGAGGATCACCGAGGCATCCTCCTGGTTCTGCACACATATTAAGCGGTAAAAAAATGCCCTCTCTGGCAGGGCGATGAAGGCCAGCTCAGCCATGTGGCGTACCCACCAGATGTGGTGCTGGGCCAGGGTCTGCTTGTAGGCCTCGCGGCACAGGTCGGAGGGTTTGCGCAGGTGGCTTGACCCCGGACTGGGGCCCTCGGCCAGCTTCTTGAGGAAGAGCTGCAGCCACAGGAGAGCGCGGTGGAGCCGCAGCAGCGTGCGACAGCCGGAGTCCGTCTGCTCGTGGAAGTTCACCAGGCCGTGGCTCAGCTCCGCTGAAATCATGGAGCGGACCGATTCGTAGGCCCCGGGTGTATGGGAGGTGGTGGGAGACTCGAGCATGTTGGCCTTCGCGTCCAATTTCCCCCCCTCTGCCCTGGAAATGCTCTTCCCCTCTGTTTTCACCCCTTCCTCATTCTGCTTGGCCAGCTCACGGATGATCGTGGTTTTTGTCTCAATCTCTTTCGAAATTGCTCCAACCAAAGGCCCCATAGCCACCAAGAACCTAAAGGGAGGAGAGACAGCAGGAATATCAGAATGATAAATGCAAACTTGTAGTTAATGTTTATGTAATGCAAAAAAGCACAGTATCTCCCCTAAACATTACCTCTGTGAGTTCATACTACTAAACACTACATGTTTACATCAAACATTACATCAGGATTCCATTTTATTTTTATTTCTTTATTTGCACTTTTCTCTCCTCTACACTATACATCTTAAATTAGTACATAGCTACAATTAGCCCAGTTTACATCCTCTATAGCATGTGGAAGGCACAAAGAAAGCCTCAGAAATGTCATGTGCCTGACCAGAGGCTCAGAAATGTCATGTGCCTCTCCAAAGCTCAAAAGTGCTCTTTGTGAAAGTAATAACCTTTGTCCAAAATATTCTGACTAAAGCCGAGTTACAGCATTGTTCAAATATATTGTTCATTATATCCACAGATTAGAAATGTTGGAATTGTAGACTTTACCTAATGATTAATTTTCCAGGCATACAACGTGGTAAAGTAATAGCGTTCGTTATCTGGGCTGAAAGGTGAGATTCAGTAGGGTACTGTAGACCATTGGGATTGCATCATTCCTCTGGCTTCACCCACTCTACTCACTTGATGAGTTCATCCCAGCTGGAGAGATATGGCTGCAGGAGCACGTCATCCGTCCCTATGGGGGCGGCGCGCAGGTGAGAAAACAGCAGGGAGACTTGGAATGTCTGTCCGGGGCAAAGCTCCAGTGAGTCCGAGTCTATGCTCGCATTTCTGTGAAACACCACCTGTATTGTGACCGAACAGAATGGGTATTTGAAGACCCTGCTGATGTTGAGGAAAAACCAGCACTCTTCGTTAAACAGCATGTCATCCAAATTGCTTAATGGCAGGGTTACGGGGCAACCAGAGTAAGTGTGTAATGTGCTTGTTCAGCCTAACCTTATTGTGTTGATTGTAAGATTTCATGCAGGCCACCCATGGGTTTTCCAGGTTGCCGTCTGATGGAAGATAACAAGAGATAGGAGATGAGGATGTGACAGGATTACTGTCCATCCACTGATGGATAAGAACCACAGGCAGAATACTCAGATTTCCTTATATGGGTAAATAATCCAGTCAATTGCAAAGTTCATTGCTGCAGTTTACAGTTTTCACGATAAGGCTAAACTAATAGAAGTGTCTTCTAGTAGCTTTAGTGGCGGACACCACCACATTATTTTACTTTTTCTTTTGCATGTCTGAACGCATGTGTATGAGCTTGAAAGGAAACGGGTGATGCTGTGGATGTTATGAAAACTGTGGTTCTTGCCCTCTGGCACTCCACAAATGTCTGTTCTGTATTTTTTTTTACATGCCTGACACAAAATACAGACAGTTTAGAGAACAGAAACAGTTTAGACAGTTTCATTGAAAAATAAGAGCATTTTCTACTAAACCTAGTAACAGTTACATTGGAACACATTCAAGCTATTAAAAACTATCTCTGAAATTGGAATATGCAATAGCCTTCATAGAATGAGTTTATGGATTCAACTGACATTTGACATGTAGTGTGTGTAAAAAGAGTTCAACGTCCAAATTGATTTGACTGCATACAGGTATAAGTTCCCTATTGCCAATCATTGTAAATCAACGTGCTGTTCCTGCTGAAGCCAGTGTGAACATGTGGGAAGCCTGCAGTACTCACGCAGCCACAGGGAGCCGAGGAGGAGCAAGATGAACAAGACGGCCACTGCTGCCCTGCCCTTCACTCCCATGTTTGACAACTTCTTCAGTCTCCTCCGCATCCAGCTGGCCTCCTCTCTTCCACCCGAAAATCCAGTCTTCTCTCTCTCTTTTTTTCCCTCCCACCCTCTCTCGTTCCCCAGCTCTTTATCTCATTGTTTCTTTTTGCCTATGTTATTCTTTTCCTTTCACCCTCCTTCCCTCTCTCTTTCCCTGTCTTACTACCTGCCACTCATAATCTTCCTCTTTAGGCTCGCTTTACAAGTGTTACAACTATTTTAACTTCTCTTGCGGTTCTTGGAAGCCATCTCCAGGAGTCTAGAGTGCTCCTCCAACTTCCTGTTCCCCTCCGGCAAAGCTGCCGCCCTTCTCTGATCCCTGTCTTTCGTCTCTGTGACTCTCCGCTCCTTGTTTCACTCTGCTGATATGCTGTTCTCTGTAGGTCTATGGCTTTGTTGTTCAATCAGCAAGTCCAGAGGTTAACTCTAGCTTGGCCACTAGCAGTTTGATTAGGCATTCGCTGGCTGTTTGCCCTCTGGTAACCTCACTTTTGAATCATAATGCACACCAGAACCATCACTTTTCCTGATTGATTATGTCTCTCAATGTATAAGGCTGAGTGGCTATTATGTGAAATTACTTATTAACAGGACGTTTTTTCTAGTGATGGAAGAAGAACTGATTTGACATCAGTGAGTTGACTCTTCTAAGGTCAGACAGTCCTCTTGTCATGTAAACATGTAAGGCTGCTTGCAGTAAATAATTAATTTGTTTCTGATATGTGAGCCAATCAAAGATTTCTGTGGCAAACTCATGAAAATACTTTGGAATCTGTTCAAAGTACAATATGTTTGGATTTGCTCATAGACTAGCTCCCTCGTGGTGGTCTAGAGCTGGTCTTGTTTTGAACCTGAATGACTGCCCTCTCAGTCACCCCAACCACCCAAACACACACACACACACACACACCCTACCTCACTCGCTCTTTCTTTCTCTCTTGGTAACAGATGACTTATTGCCAGTGTAAAATAGGAATAGTCCAGCCAGCTCTCTTAGTCCTGGACCTTTCCATGCACACTCGTCTCCAATTAACGAGACGTTCGAGCAGCATCGCTGATACAGCAGGTGGAGCAGTGTTAAGATTTGGCTATATTTCCATTTACCTTTAAGGATGCCGGAAACACTGGTCCACGCACTCACCACCTCCCATCTGGACTACTGGTGCGCCCTGTTCACTGGCCTTTTTAAAATCAAACAATAAATCACTAAACACATTCAGACCTTAGTCGCTTCCCTATGCACAGCGAATGCTCTGCCCACCACACAATACTCCAAACACTTCACCTCACTAGTCACCCATCTCCCAGCTCACACATCTGATTCAAACTCCTGCTGACTGCCCTCAATGTCCCACACTGCCTTGCCCCTCCCCTACATCAGAACTCCCACAACCATAGGCCTACATTCCCGCCAACACACGCAGGTCATCTGACACAGGATTACTGGTTGCCCCTCTCCCCACCCAGATTAACGAACATGAGGAGCAGCTCTTTCAGTGCTATGGCCCCCACACTTTGGGGACTCTTTTGTGTTTCCCTCTCTTGAGACACATCTCTTCAATTCTCTGCACCCCCCCCCCCCCCCCCCCCTTTCAGAATGTCTACTCATTCACCCAGAAAAGCATTTGTGAGACCAGGCACTGATGTTTCATGGGACAGCCTGGCTCGCTATTTTCAGTTGGTTCTAGTTCATCACTAAGGCATTTGACAGTTTGGAGAACCTCTTTTTGCGAGCTAGTCAAGTTTTTCCATTCCAAACTCACTTACATGGATATTATATGGATCACGAGGCCTATATGGATCCTTTGTGTACTGTGCACATTCATGCCGATGCTGAAATAATGGTAATGGTTGTTTATCGGGGGCTGGGCTTAGGTTAGTGAAAGGAGGTCTTCATGCTTCATTATACCTATTTAAGGCAATTTGTGGAAACTACGTGATTCCAACTTTTGGAAGCAATTAATCTTAAAGCTGCACCAAGGGGTTTTGAAAACTGCACCCTCTACAGATTGGAACGGAAGCATTGCCATAAGGCAAGTCAATTGTAGTTTAACTTGAACTACAGATCGCTACCCAATTTGGCAAACTTGTTTAGTGCCATTAAAGCCGATAGAGGGCCGCAGAGCAAATGCAGCATGTATCGTTCACCACTGATGGACCACCGAAACGATTTTGTAAACATTATTTGAAGGTTTTAAAAAGTCTTTGGTGCTGCTTTAAAACACCTTTGGGAAGATGCAGAAGAGAGTGAAGCCAAGTCAAACGTCACTGAGTGTCCACACAAATTCTCTTTTGAATCTGGTGGAAATCCTTCCCAAAGGAGTGTGTCAGTGGTAACACCTGAAAAACAGGATCCCAACTCCATAGGTATGAAAATCATGGAAGGTTCTGCAAGTGTAATGGCAATCTGTCCATAAGTATAGATAAAACTACCCAGTTGGCTTATTCTTGCTCATTCTATTCAGCTTTTTTTTACACTACTCTTTTCTCTGCCAGCATGTTCAAACCATAAAAAATTGAGTTTACCACACAACCATTTAAATTATTTCACTAATGCTATCGCTGACTAACATGCCATTAAATTGCTAAAATCCCTTGGAAGAATATGTACTGTACAGATGCATGTTCTAATTCTGCTTTTATATATGATGTGTGTGTTTGACCTCATTTTCTGGTTCATACAGGTCTATGCCAGGAATGTTACTCTGGCTTTTAATAATGAGAATAATAATGAGAATCTGGCTTTTAATAATGAGAATCCGTTTATAACAACTAAGTTAAGTCAACTGCAATTAAAATATAGCTTTAGTATTCTGATTAATACAGGTAGGTGGTGCATGTTATTGTGCTTCCGTTGGTCACTTGAAAAGTCTATAGCTTTATTGTATAGTAGGATAGTATCGTTATTGCATAGTATGGTATGCATGTAGTCCCCTGAGACCTTTATCTGTGGTTTCTGGACATAAGAATGTGACCTTATCTATCTGTATTCTCTTACTCATTTACATGCTCAAATACCTGTCCACAGCCCCTTAACAATAGGCCTACACATAACACTCACACAGGTGCTCAGTCCAGACCTAGCAATTACTCTGCCAGTGGTAATGGCTATGGCTGTGTACAACCCATATGAATTTCACATTCATGTCCATGAAAAACAAATGCCTGGCTGTGGCCCAGTGTTTTATATGCATCATTTTACATCATGAGGCAACCTGTATGTGCTGTAGTATTATCTATACAATATACCTACAAACAGGACCGATGTCAGTTTATGAACCATGAGATTAGACTGAACCTTGAGGTTAGTAGAGTTTGGCAGTAGGTCACAAGCGTGTGCAGTTCACCACTGGAGGAGGCATTCAGTGGGTGTTAGCGAGTGTCTGGCATATTCACCTGATGGTTATTGATTCAGTAGCACATCACGCACACACACACACACACACACATATGCGCGTACGCGGATGCAGAGTTTCCGGTTACAAGATGAGGAAAACAGCTCTGTTACATGGCATATTAATAGCACATGGAGGAGCCAAGAATTCACGCGCCACTCAAATAAGCCTGGTTCATTTGTAATGAAATCCAATGGCTGAGGAGCAGTGAGGAGCAAACTTAAAGGGCTCCAAGGCTAGTAACACATTTTGGCCTCATAAGATTGATACTGACACCACCAGTCGATATTTAGTATGTTAAATTATTCCACCTGAAAAACATTTAAATCTGCGTTTCGGACCTAAGGGCTTTAATCTTATTGCAACCTTTTGACATGTTTAATGGTTTCCCAGTCTCTCTTCTTCAGCTCTCGACGGAGGCGGTCGCATCTTTCTCCTCTCCTGCCCGGAACTTCCCTAGCTTAGCTCTCTGTCTCGTCTAATCTGTTACAGGAGACTCACACAGCCCTGCACACCGAAACCAAGAAAAATCATGGATTTGATCAGCTGGTCTCTCAATGCAATTGACACCATTTCTCAAAGAGAAACGCAGGTACGGGGGAACCTGATTGCCCTGCCGGAACGTTTGCGGCTGGCTACACGATGGACGGTTGGGAGAAGTGGAGGATCGTGTGTCTGGCCACGCTTTCCGTGGAGGATGTTGAAGACATCTACTTATTTGGCTTTATGATAACAGGTTTATTGCTGATTGGATTGGGCATTGGCCTTAGTTACCGAAAATTGAAGAAGACGGTTACAGCTACTCAAGAGCCCCCTAGGCTGGCCGGAATGATTGATGGAGTGGGCAGAGCGGTAGGAGCTCAGACTGGGAATTTGGATCATAAAATGGACAATGTAATTAGGACACTGGATCGCAAATTTTGAGATATTGGGACACTTGATCACAAAATGGATAACATCTTGGTAACTCTTGATCGCAAAATGGATAACATCTTGGTGAGACTTATGGCTCTGGAAGGGCTTTGTGGGAGACCAGGACACTAGAGAGAGTTGGAAAGTTACAGCTTTCTCGCTTGAAACCATAACAATCACTATCTGGCACCCCTAATCAGTAATGTGGCCTTGGCTGGTCGCTACTGAAAACAACTCCCCTGGCTGAACAGGGCAGCGTGACCCTCCTGCTCTTCCTTCCCCCTCACTATCCAACGCCTCCGCGGCTTCTCACCCCCCCAGCGTGGATGGGCTCCCTGCCAGCGCCTCAGAAGGAGGCTGCGGATATGGACTGTTTGTCTGTGCTGGACTCTTAATTCCCTTTTCCCTTACCTGGTGCAACCCTCTACCCCCCCCCCACCAAACTATACTCCCTATTGGTGTATAGTCTGGTGGGCTGTTTTTTATCTCCTCCTCTTTCCTTATGTATTCCAGTTTCCTTATCTCTTTTTTAAAGGCGCCGTATGAATGGCAGCCAAGGTGATTCCACCATCTTGAATTTCCCCCTTGGGGATCAATAAAGTATCTATCTATCTATCTATCTATCATTGACATTTTTTTAGGCCTACGTTCATCCGACATGCCTTAGCCCATCCTTTAGTCTGCTGCCAGTTGAGGTCTAAAAAGATACTTGCAAAAAAAGAAAAACTCTGCAACAAAAAAACTAGCTTAACGTCATAAACAAGCTCTGTTTATATTCTATCACTAATATTAGACAGCAGCTTGCATTATCATCTCAATTACATTCACTTCCTCACTGCTTGCACCCTCTTGGCTAGCTAACATCAATGTTAGCTAAGTGACTGCTAATAAATGGACAGTAATACTACACTTAGCAGCATTAGTATACATGCTAGCTATGTTTATATTGTAAGATAAGTGAATATACAAATTCATCAATTGAATTTAATAACTTTGTAGTGCTGCTACTACTTTTTAGCAAAATACATTGATCCCTGTACATACACAGTATGTATGTATAGTAACTAAGTACAAATGTTTCACTACAGTACTTACAGTAAGTAGTTAAAAAGTACTCTACTTGTTTAGAATTTGTCAACTTTTACTTTTACTTCACTACATTTTCTAAGTCAAATGCATATTTTTACACAATTTATAATTGGCTGCATAGTGCAAATATCAGAATAAACTGAATTTTATGGTATGTTGTGGTGCGTTCTCTGAGTGTTTTGATGAAACTGATTTGTCCTTGGACAAGTGCAAACAATAATTCTCCTATTTAGGTTAATTTACCTGCTTCATAGCCATTTAGATTAAATTACTCATTACGAGTGACATACTGTAAAGGTTCTCTCAGTTGCCTCTATTGCAATTTCTGTGGTTTGTACATTTGCATGATTCAAATCTTTGAGTTGGAGGAAACGAAACTAAAATGAGATGAAACCCAAATCAAATTTATTATGTAACACACAAAAATGATAATGGCGGGTTCCTATCCTTTGCTTTGCAAATAAATTCAAATGGATGGAAGAGAATGTAGAATGGTGTTGCTATATTTTGTTGTTGTAAGCTACATGTTTTAAACCTTTTTAAAAGGTATCCTACTTGTACTTGTCCGGTTTATTCGAGTTTAGATGGGTAATGATCGGATTATCAAAAGGTGTATATAACCTCTCTCAACAGGGACGTTTCCAAAATGTTCTCAAGGACATTACTTTGTGTGCTCATTGTGTTCTCAAGGACATTACTTTGTGTGAATCATCATTGTTACTTTTTTTCTGTTACCAGCAAACACACACACACACACACACACACTCTCTCTCTCTCTCTCTCACACACACACACACACACCAAACAAGGTGACTGGCTGCTCCTGGCTACACTGTTTAGCTATACAAGACATTTCATGAGTATTCTGTTGTTTGTGCAAGTACTCTATAACTCACAGTTCTCTCCATCAAATGTGTCACTTCTGTTGATACATTACAATGTCAAGCACAATTTTTTGATACAATTAAACTTTGAAGCTTTTGGAAAAAAAAAAAAAAAATTACTTGAGTCTTTCTGTTTCCCAGGCCTGATCACTGATCTTCCCTTCTCTGCCAATTTATGCCAGGTTCTGAAACTGCTTTGGTCAAGGTCACGAGGGGTCTTAATAAACACAATACAAATTCTATTATGGGGATAGGACTGCTAGCATATCTTCTTGGGTCCAATAAGGGAATTTAAGTTTTAGTCATGGGGAATCCCAGAATGGATTTATTGACACATTCTGCATAAAAAAAACACATAATGAACCATACATCAAAATAAGGAGACCAAAATCTAATGGCAGTTTCAATAAAGTAGCTTTTACCTGGTCTGCATATTTTATTCTTCTTCAAAACAAATCAAGCCATTAAAATCTGAGGGTCACATTAAACTTGCATTGATAGATGTATCTGCTAGCATCCTTTTAATGTGTAATTCAGAGAATCTGTCTTATAAGGCAATGTGTGTTTCCTGCCAGGGATCCTTTCAAGAAACTATAACCCATCTCTTGGTCATGACTCATGTCCCATTAGTTCTGCCTTCCTACACACACACACAACGCACACAGAGCGAGAGAGAAGAACAGAGAGAGACCCCTACACACAACCTTTACATTTGTCTGCAGAATCTACTCAAAGATTTATGATTGCTGTATGATATCATAGTCCAAATTATGATCACTTAATATGGGTATTTTTATGTATACTCTATTGTCTCTAGTATGTTTAAAAATTTACCTTTTCAGCAGCTCAGTTCAGCGATTAACACTTGAGACATACCTAGAATACATTTTGGCCCTCAGCTGTGCATAATTCATCCTACACAAAAGCATGCGCAGCTACTGCCACCTGACATTTTTAGCCAATGACATCTGTCTCCTCGGCGAGTGTAGATCCTGACAAAGCCCTGATCGGCTCCTCACTCTCGGACCCACAATATCCTCCTCTCAGCCCTCTTTCTAACCCCTCTGCGCACACACACACACACACACACACCGACTCTCCCCCCTCCTCTCTTTCACAGATACACAAAAACACCCAAGCGCAGTATGTTTAAAAATACGGTCACTGACTTCACACAAACACACAGATTCTCTCTTTCTCTCTCTCCCTCTCTCTCTCATGTACACACACGCACGCACGCATACACAGGCACGCACGCATACACAGGCACCCACACCGACATAAACATACAATCCCCCCCCGACATTGACCCAGTGAGGGGCTTGGCCCGGCAGACACCGCAGGGGTTTATTTTTACCCGCTCTGCTTCAGGGAGCGAGGCCAAAGTCACTGGCCTCCGCTCCGAGACAGGCCTTGGCCCCACCTGTTCACCTTGCTTTAGTCGATACACAATTACCTAGTCACGTCACACTTTATTATCCCGTAGTAATAAATAAAATGTCACTGACACAGCCAAGGCACACAAGAGCCTAATGTTGGTTTCATTTGTTCCCATCCTTTCAGTAGTGGACATAATTCACCCTGTCAGCGAGGGTTTTGCACATGTGCCATGTCCCAGGTGCCTGTTTCTTGTCGCATGTAGTTAGATAACTGACATTGTTTTCGGTGTGATTGTCATCGCTGCAAGTGCAATTACGATGATGATGGTTATTATGTGCCACCCGAGTGTGACTTTAAGACCAAGTTTAGCGCAGCCCAGCCAGCCGTGTAACTCGAGCCACGGACAGTGACAGCTGGACGGGTGAACGGAGAGCCAGCGGGATAAGAGGAGAGGAGCGACTCGGAAATAACTTCTCGCTTTCTCTTTCTCTCAAACTCCCCATAGCCAGACGCCAAGAAGACGTCAGTGTGCAAGGAGCAGACGAAGCGGAGATGGCGACGACCCGGTCCCTTTGGACGTGCATGGTTGTGCTGGCCTTTGTGCTGGTCTTCTCTGGACTAGGTAGGGGGGCTTTCACCCAGTCTTCTGTACTGTGAACTGGTAGACATGCATTCGGCATTTTCTTTGTTCTGCTTCCTGAAGTTAATACCCACCAGTGCACTCAAACAGTCAAAAGACTTAAGTAAACTAAAATGTCAGTCAGTTGAGGTTGTATTGGACAGGAGTTGCTTAGTCTTATAAGGATGTTAAGCAGTAAGAAGTTGAAGTTTGTTTTTAATCTTTTTGCTCTTTAGAGATTTATTTCTGGCATGATGACAACTTCACTTTGAAACTTAGAAAAGAAGCTATAGATTTATATCTAATTTTATGTGTACAAAAATATGGTAGATGTAATAGATTGTGTGCTTTTACAAGATGTGGTGGATTTTATGTTCCTTTAAAATTGTACAATTTGTATTGGTTACATTTATTTAACATTAAACACTGCCAAAATAAGTCAGAATACAGAAAACATGTCAAGTCACCATGCAACTAGAGCAAACTTGAGAGATGCAATTATCTGACCGCTACTGGATACGTTTTCTTCACATCATCCACCAGCAGTAAACACACAGGGTGTCATTTCATTGGCCTTTCAGGCTGAGGTGGGAGTTTTATATTCTGGTCCGAGGACACAGTCTATCCTCTGCAGTTAACATGAGGTCAGGCTGAGTACTGATTCCTTCATTTTGAGATGTGCCTTCAGGGAATCACTGATTTGTGATTGAGGGATAATTTAACAGCAGATAATGACTGATCTGAAGCATTGTTAAGCACAATTATTAGTAACACTGTTTTTCTCAAATGTTGTGCCTAGTTGAGTGTTGTACTCCAAACCATGCCAATCACTGACACAGGCTGCTAACAAATCTTGCCTGAACAACTGCACTTAACACTAATCATGGACATAAGCAGTATAGTTTATAGACTGTGTAGTGGTGTAGTGTAAAAGCTAAAGGCTGACTATGAATAGATTCTTTCGTTCACACTGTGTACTTGGAGGTGCAACTACATTCCTGTGATCAACAACACAGGATGACTTTGGAGCTAGGTCTAATCAATGTTTTCCGCACTGGATACGTTGTATGAGGTGGTACTTGTGACAACAGACTGGCCTTCATTGTGCTGGTGGCCTACATGCATGTAGTTAAGCATGTGTGCCTCTTTCTTTCTCTCTCTCTCTCTCTCTCTCTCTCTCTCTCTCTCTCAGCTGTGGGAATGAATGAAGAGGCAGAGGTGATCAAGGAAATCTTTTCCAAGTATAATAAGAACATCCGTCCTACAGAGAACCCCAGTGATAAGGTCGAGGTGATGGTGAAACTGACACTCACCAACCTCATCTCCTTGGTATGGCCCACACGCATGCCACATGCAACTCAAGTCTGTCTGTAGACTGTGTTATATTATGCAATGAGGATATACAATGATGAATCATTGATGAATAATTAATAAAATGAGGAATCATTTGTATTCTCTGAATGTTTATACAAGATGATCTAAAAATGTCAAGACAAAATTGTGTGTTGTTTATACAAGATGATCTAAAAATGTCAAGACAACATTGTGTGTAGACCTTTCCAGGTGTTTTATATTTTACATGACAGGTTTAACAGCTTAAATATTCCTACTTTACAGTAATCACAGAAATATCTCACTCTGTCATTCAGAATGAAAAAGAGGAGACCCTCACCACCAGTGTTTGGATTGAACTAGTAAGTTTGCCAAATGTTCCACACATTATCTTATTTTTGTCTAATAGTATGCCTTTTGTGTTTTGAGTTTCTCTCTCTTAATTGACTTTCTGATCGTCTATCTCTCTTTTTTCATTGCTTGTTTCTTTTTATGCCTGGAATCATTTTTGGTATTTCTACTGCTTCCCAGCAATGGACAGATTACCGTTTGGCGTGGAACAGTTCCAAATACAATGGGGTTGAAGTGATCCGTGTGCCCTATAGTATGGTGTGGCTCCCTGACATTGGCCTCGAGAACAAGTGAGGATTGCTCTCCTTCCTAAACCCCATTCCTGGGAATACTTTTTTTAGGCTACCCAAAGGATGACCTGCAAGATAATAATATAAAGTGGATGACATTTATGATGATATTAAGCAATGTATGTCCAATGCAAATGCTGCTTTTTTTTACAAGAAATATATTATGGTTTCTCTCCATTTTGTAGCATTGATGGGAAGTTTGATGTAGCCTACTATGCAAATGTACTCATCTACTCAAGTGGATACATGTACTGGCTTCCTCCAGCCATCTTCCGAAGCACCTGCTCTGTTGAAGTCACATACTTTCCCTTCGACTACCAGAACTGCACACTTGTCTTCAGGTTAGGATTGCATGTGTGTGTTTACTGGCATGCCCCTAGAGGAAATACTGAATCACACAACCATCTAAATTTGTCTTTCAAAAACAAATAATGCCATAAATTTATTTTGACTTTGTGACGTTAACCTGCCAAGAGAAGCAGATGTCAGAATTCATCAAGATTTTTTTCATTTCAATGGAACAAATACAAAACTGTTGTCTACACGATAAGAATATACTGTACTGCATGCACATTGGTCATTGTTAGAGGATTGATTATGAGACATTGTGTGCACTCCATATATTGGCTGGCTGATGCATGTAGAGAACTAGGGCTTTTGTTTGTTTGCGCTTGGACAATTTATGAGGTAGTGAGTGAGGAGATTTTTGGCCAGGATGGAGGCTGGCGCTCCTGTGCTTCCACACAGTAAAGTAATAGGCCCTGAAGCTGGGAACTGGGCTGTGAATTCATAATGTTACATCTCCCTTCTTGTATTATACAGATACTGCATAGATTCTGATCAATGACAGTCACCATACCAACTATTGAATCTAATGACTAGTTTTATAATTCTCTAGTTGCGATGATTGTGAATTGCTATTTTTGCAGAGATTTGCTGACAAAACTGACACAGAGTTCCTTCACCACTACCCCTGACACTTCAGTCCATAATCCCTCCTCTCATTGCCATCTCCAAAGCTGACTTATTTTCCATTGTCACCAGCATAAGATCTTGAACCTGTCTTTGGCACCTAAATCCCACATTTTTGATCAATCCCATCACTAACATTTCCATCTCCTGTCTTTCCATTGGATGTGTCCCCTCCACTTTCACTGCCATCAACCCAACTTCCTCCCTCCAAACACATTAAGCAAACCCCAAACAAGTTCCTACTCCCACCTCAAGGTCCAATAACTCCAAAGACCACAACTCTAAGCTTCATCAGCATTTTGCTCAATCATTATAGACACCTAAGGCTTTGTTCTGGGTCCCCTCCTCTCCTCTTCATCTTGGGCGTCCTTTCCTTTGGACAGAACCTCTTAGCCTGAATTGCTGATTGGTCCACATAACTCACAGCAACAGGAAACCTGGAAACTGGAAATACCTGTCGGAGTTAAATGGGAAACTGAGTGGAAGCGCTAGGCAACACTAGCTTTTGCCAACACCACCTCTAATTTCAGTTAAACCAAAAACACACAACTCTCTCCATCGTCACAATCAACCTTACTGACATTAAATCATAAATTGAAAAAAAACTTTAAACCTCTGACAATAAATCTGAAATAACAATCATAAGTCAAGACTCTAACCTATTCCATCCTGAAATTTTGATGCTTATAGTGACACTCCACCAATCCATATCTACAACCTAGGAAAACGTCTGACCAAACATCCTAAAAGAAAAATGCCCTTCACCTTTTTACCACAACTGTCCATCACCCAAATGTCTTTTCAAAAGTTCTGATGCCCACCTCCACCTATCAACACAACTACATTTCATAGCCTCCCCTTGCTCAGCCAAATTCAGGACCATCCTCAAAATACTATACAATACTAAATACTAATACTCTAATACCTCGGAACACTGTTTTCACCTTCAAAAACGAGAAAAAAGTGTGTACTAAGATTCAGTTGTACTCGATACACAAATTGCAATTTCTACTATTGCAATTTTCTTACCTTGTCTAAAGTTTTTTAATGCAATCATATAGTGTACTACCTGTGCAATATACTGTATGCTTACAATGTCCTTATCTGTGTATGATTAACAGTGAAGTGTCCAATGAAGGACAATGCTTTTGATTGTACTATTATTGCTTATCCATAGGTCTCAAACATACAGTGCTAGTGAAGTGGACATAATACTGGCCCTTGATGAGGAATCAAAGCCGATTGAGTGGGTTGTTATTGACCCGGAGGCTTTCACGGGTAATGTCCCACAATTCATCTTTCACAGAGATTCAATATAATGTGTCTATTATAATTGCTCAAATATGCTGCCAGCATATTTGAGCAATTATAATTAATAATATGATATTATCTAAGCAATAATACATTTTCAGTTGTAAGGTGTCTTCTGTTTCTGACTTCACATGCTTGCCTCACCAAAGAACACATATTTACTGTATATGATCATCACTTCCTTCTATTGCCAAAATGCTTATATTTTTCTCGACAGAGAATGGTGAGTGGGCAATCAAGCATAAACCAGCTCGTAAGATAATCAACAACAGGTACACTCCGGATGACCTGGAATACCAGGAGATCTTTTTTTATCTGATCATCCAAAGGAAGCCGCTTTTCTACATCATCAATATCATTCTACCCTGCTCTCTCATCTCCTCTCTGGTCTTGCTGGCCTTCTTCCTCCCTGCCCAAGGTATGAGTGTGTGTGTGTGTGTGTGTGTGTGTGTGTGTGTTGGCCAACCAGTCAAGACTGAAGACAACACAGCCGCAGACCCAGCCATTACAGTTGAGGCAACCATCACACTAAATTCATCACAGTCCTTCACATCCATCACAGTCCTTGATTCATTCCAATTACGCACAGGTCAGCACCTGACAGGGCTACGCCTTCAAGGAAAATTAGCCTGTCTGCCTCACGCTGATCATAATACATCACATTTAGTTCTACGAAACACGGCTTTGCACGATGACATTCAAAAGTTCACAATTAAAGCTGGTCTACAAGTCCTGCCAACAAAAGCAAATAATTCTGTTTACTACACCGCGATCAGCAGAGAGAGACGATTGCGCCCATATTGAATGGTTGCCCCGCTTATAAAGGACTATATATTGCGCAACATGACCGCATAGTGGCGTTAACCTTCACAGAACTTCGCAAAACGGCTAACTTCACATCAATACACCTCAGTGAGAGTGTGGATCAGTGAGGATCAGTGCATTACATTGCAAGCTGCCATCCAGAACTCACCAAATATGCCTGATCTTATATTAATCAATGAGCCTAACAAATCAGTTATTGTGTTAGAAATTGGTTGCTCGTTTGATGCTTATATGGATACCTGTTATGCATAAAAATTGCTGAAATACCAACCTCTGTGTAATGCTTTAAAGAGGGGCTAAGCAACATTCTGTTTTTCTCTCTCACGAGCTCCCTCTAAAGACCGCTGTATTGCATTGTATTGCACTGCATTCTATTGGAGGCGGTCCGCGCTGCTGAACATTGCAAGTGCTGTATCTACCGCTATAGGCCACGGTGGCGCATTCTACACTGTTCGTTCGCCGTGTAATGACTCATTTTAGGATCCTAAACAGTATGAAACGGATTAATTAAATGAAAAATGTTGCATAGTGGGCCTTTAAATAACTGTGGTTATTCTTGTAAACATATAGTCTTAATCTTTGGTAGTTTGGGTCATGTGCATAAAATTTGTGTGCAGATGTGTGTGCAGATTTGTGGTTTACAGATTTGTGAAAAAAGCTAAACAATTTGCAAAGTTTTGCACAGTGTCTAGTATAATCGGAAGTCTCTTCATTTGAAGACATAGGTGTCATGTTTACCCTTAGAACACCCAATGTGCAGATTCTTTTGGTCCTATGTAAAACTCCTTTAATCTGTTTGGATTGTATTATGGTACAACCTTGTGTCAATCCAAATAAAGAAGTAAAATGTGTGTGTGTGTGTGTGTGTGTGTGCGCGTGTGGATAGTAATGTGTTGCTGCAAGTGCCTGTTGTATCAGTGCCATATAAATTACAATATAATTGATCAATAGCTCTCTTTGTCTCTTATGCTGTGCTTGCCCTGGACATCTAGCTGGTGGACAGAAGTTGACCGTCTCCATCTCTGTACTGCTGGCCCAGACTGTGTTCCTCATCCTTATTGCTCAGAAGGTTCCGGAGACATCACTGTCTGTTCCTCTTATTGGGAAGTAAGTTGAATTGTGTGTTAATGACCAATTTGTCCCCCACTGTACGCATAGTGTGACTTTTTGCATTCCTATCTTATCATTCTAGTACAAACAACCTAATGACTAACCCCAGGTTGATCTTTGCTGACCTTTCTGTCCTTTTAGGTACCTGATTTTTGTTATGTCAGTGACCACCATCATCGTCACAAATATGATCATAGTGCTGAACTTCTCCTTACGCACGCCCAGCACCCATACCATGTCTCGCTCTTTAAGACATGTAGGTTCACATTTACAAAGTGTGTGTGTGTGTGTGTGTCTTAGTTTTGGCCATTCAGTGTGTTGATGACAATCAACAATCAACCAAACCAGTTATTCCAATTTCGTTATTCTCGTTCTCTCAGTTCTTCCTGCAGGTGGTACCTCATTACCTGGGGATGGACCCTCTGGTGGACGATGGGGAGGGAGACCAAGAGGTCGGTGGAATGAGGGAGCGGCGACGGAGTTCGTTTGGCCTGATGCAACGAGCAGAGGAGTACGTGCTGAAGCAGCCCCGTAGTGAGATGATGTTTGACCGTCTCAAAGGACGCCATGGCCTGACTCGTTCTATTGGTAAGTGTCTCCCAGGCAAGATGTATGCTTTTGAGTCATGGCTTTTCAATCATCTCTCAGGTCTGATATAGGTCTCAGGCTATGACAATTTTACAATTTCAGCAGCGTACAAAATAATGTGATATTAAGCTATCGTATCGAAGGCTCTGGTGGTAATTCAAGTTTAGCCTATACAGGCATTGTTTCAAAGAAGATAATGAGTATAATTACAGTTTTCTTTACAACTTTGGTGCATTTCCTAAATCATCATTTAGGGTGGAAGAATGTTGATGACCTGCAAAATGATTCCTCCAAATTCTCAAAATCAAGGATTTATGCTAATGAAACTATCTTGCCAGGATAAAAACGTTCCTGTATTGTTCATCAACAACACAATCAAAATCATTCATCATTCATTTGTATGTCAAGATATATATTTACGGCATAATTGGACAGTTCTCTTTGAACTGCAGTTTTCAAATTCAAGTTTTCAAAAACAAATACTTGCTTGAAATATTTCCGTTTGTCTAAATGAATCTATAATCTGTATATGAATGAGTATAATTTTTTAATCAATCAATTTTCTGACAATGTTCACATTTCGAAAACCTACTTGTACACTCATGTAATGAACACACTAAGAGATTATAAATTGTTTGTGTGTGACTCCCCCTAGTGGAAGATATTGATGTGAGCACCACAGCTACCCTATACAAAAGCCTTGCAGACGCCGCACCAGAGATTAAAGAATGTGTGGACGCCTGTAACTTCATTGCAGAAAGCACCAAGCAACAGAATGATGTTGGATCCGTATGTAAACTTGTTTATATTAAATAGCTTGTAAGTCACTTAATGCTAAGAATAATAGGTTGCTAAATAGTGTCTTTGAAAATTTTCCCTTCAAAGTGTTGTTGATTTCCCTTTTTGCTGTATATTCAGACCACATCTGAAAAATATATCAGAAATAGGGGTTCTCTTATGGCCTGTCCCTTCTTACCTCCTCTCTCATAACTCTCTTTGCTCAACTCTCTCTGCTTTAGGAGGTGGAGAGCTGGGTGCTGATAGGGAAGATGGTTGATAAGGTGTGCTTCTGGGCAGCCCTTCTGCTCTTCACCATTGGGACAGTGGCAATCTTCCTCATGGGACATTTCAACCAGGCTCCTGAATACCCTTTCCCTGGGGAAAACAAGCGATATATTCCCACTCAGTAATTTATCAACATTCGCCTTTCCGTGTGGTTACAAGATAGTGTATAATAATAACAAATTTATTTCATGTCTTGGCACATAATTTACTTATTCTGTCTATGTAATTAACATCTAGTGCCTCATGGTGGCTGCAAGTAATGCATTGATGTGATGTCTCTTTGTTTTTGAAGAAATTTCTGTCAATATTCATCTTTCACTTTATTTGCTGTGTGTACTAAATGTAATGGGTCATTCTATTTATATGTCATTGCATTCGTATTGTTATATTGCTTTAATTATTTTGCCTTTAAGACTATTAATGTCTGCATTTACAATGACTTTGGGAAAGGTGTTTACTAGTTATTTTCTAGTTATTAATGATATTATTGATTATATTGATGTTCACAAAAGAAGCCTTAGCTTCGAGTGAGCTTAAGTGAGCTCTGTTTACAGCCATTTGAGACTTATGATGTGACCATATGTCACTATGTGGACTGGAAGATACTGTGTTGCTTCAGTAACACAGTAGTCAGAAAGTGTCTGTCTGTAACATCACAGTGCTGTCTCCTGCAATAGGGCATACAGATAATACTGTCTTACTTGAAACCTGTAACTTTTCCATGTTTATGACAGAATGCTCGGTGACATGGAGAGTTTACTGCCAAGCATACTGTATCTGTGAATATTAAAGATGAATGCTGAATATGTTATAATGCGATGCTATGAAGCAATACAACAGCCATTTTCTATCCAGTTGTCTCATATTCTTGAATGTACTAAACAGTATGATGCACATACAGAGATGTTTTGCGAGTCAAAGTCAAATCTCAGGCCTCTGAGCTTCAAGTCAAGTCAAGCTTCAAGTCTTTGGTTATGACCCCAAAAGAATTCTCAAGTCTCCCTGTCTCACAGAACCTCTTTTGTCTTGACAACTTCCTCATTAGATTTCTGTTAACATGATCAAAGGCCATGACGAATGACATGGCAAAAGCAGAAGTACTAGCCACATGTATTTTCCAGCTGTTGCTGCATGTGTATTCATTCTATCCACAGAGTTACACAGTAGCAAGAAACATATACATTCAACTCAAACATAGTTTCTGCATTCAATAAATGAAATGGATGGAATAGATTGTTCCAAATGTTGAATCTGAGTCAAGTTCAAGTCGTTAGAGTTCAAGTCTGAAGTCAGGTCTTAAGTCTTTGCGCTATCAGCTTAAGTGCACCTCAAGTCCAAGCCACTGTCATTATTAAAACAATACAAAATCAGTAACAATATAGAGACAGGGTTGAATGCAGAGTTCAAATGTCTATGATGCTTTACTCTTGCTTGGGGAGTGACTGACATCCACTGTGTGCACATTTCTCAGTTGGTACAACCAAACCAATAGCAGCATCACATTTTTCAGTTTGTGTAGCTTACATCTTCCCCCTTTTAAATCCCATTCCTCCATTTTGACATTTTTGTTTGTTTGAATATGAACCTAAATTATTTCTAGGCCTAAATGCTTAGGAGTAAGGCTTTCTCATTTCATTTTCATAAAAAGGATTTTGTTAATGTTTAAAAAAAATGCAATTAATTAACCCAATGTCAGTAAAATAAAAAAGACAAATTACACCTCTTACTAAAAGCTTTACAGAAAACCTGCAGCAGAATCAGGCATTTTTGATTGAACAAAAAGGCTTGCAAAAACATGCAGGGGCTGTTTAACTGCTGCTCTGCCTTCACAATGGCTTCCTCTGACTCACAATGCCTCCTTCTGTTCACTGAATGGACCTGGCAACTCCTGAGACAACTTACTTAATGGAAGTAAATCCAGACTAGCACCGTTAGGAGGTGAAAAGCTATATCCAACCACTGAAAATTTGATGTGGGTGATTCTCATTTTGCAGTCTTTTGGCTTCATAAAATACAACAAAATAAAATGTCATTTTTAAATATTCTTTTTTTTTTTTTATTAAACTGATGGCATGCTTAACTATTGCAAATTACATCTAAGTTACTGCACATACAATAACTCAAAGATGAAAAGTTATTTGACTAAAAGTTTGGAGCACATGGACTCACACATCTCCTCCCTATAGCTTCTGAAAAGAAAAAAACAAAACAAAATGTAGGCTAATCTTTGGGCTTTATGGGTCCTGCTTAAGGACTATCCTTTGGGATGTGAAAAGAACTTGTATGATTGTTAGTTAAATTTTTATTTTATTATTATTATGTCACATGTTCTTTTCATATAGGTATTAAGGAGTATATTAAAAGGATGACATTTGACTTCAGGGACACATAGTAAAATAACAACAGATAATAAAAAAAGGTTAGCTACATCTGATTTTAAAGGCTGATTTAGCCTAGCCAATATATATCAGAATTATATTGATTTATATTGAATATATTTTAGTTGTTCCAATGAAAGTTGATTGCTACTGTTTCCTTTGACAACTTTTGGTAGTAGAAAGTCCCATGCCTGCTAATCAGATGGCTATTTCCTGCACTGTCAATAAACAGTGTAAAACTGACAATAGGCCTGTAAAGTATTTTTGTAGGCTGTTTAATATAATATGCAAACACTTTAATATATAATAAGTTGTTTTAAAGATGTGACTCATCATTGTGTAACACTGTCATTGTGTGTCACAGGATCCAGACAATTATTGCCAAAATGTTGTTTATGTCGTCTACAGGACACATCCATATAGGCCAGCATGACCTAGATGATTGAGAATCTTCACAGACATATGTTTGGAAAAATATACAAGGCCTAAAGGCCTAATTCTAAAATAAGCCTGAGCCAGTGGTGGAAAAACTGTACACTGTGCCCTGGATGATCTGCACATTGAACATGCGTACAGTATGATACTATGAACAAGAACAAATGCATAACTAGAACTCACACAAAGAGAAATTTTACTTCTGACAAATACAGTAACTTAAACATAATGCAGCAGCAATGAAAAATATGAGGTCTAGTTGCATGCAGCTTGAGGCTGCTGGGTTTTGTTGTTTTGTTTTGACTGTGTGGTTTTACTGTTGAAATTAGCAATGTGGTAGAGAAAAAGGGGCATGACACATCTATAGGCTAGTATGATGGGTTTTGTTGTGACTGTGTGGTTTTACCATTGAAATTAGTTTGGTAGAGAAAAACGGGCATGACACTATTTTGTGCAAATAATATTTTTTTTACCCTTGTAAACAAAGGGGGGCAGAGGCTTGGCATATTTGGCTGGTACAGTAGACCAATAAATATTTACACTTATATGGATCTCCTTCATTAACGGTGATCAATTTATTTTGAGTGGCGAACCTCAAAACTGGACAGGCCCCTACAGGAACCTAGGCCCACACCCATAAACCATTGGTTAATCCAGCCATGGTCACCATCACTTGTTCAACTTCTGTTTGGTTGTTTTTTAAATGCAGCTAATTTAGATGTTTGGATACAGATTGTTGTGAAGTGTGATTTATCATATGGCGTGCCGTGACACCATGTCATTTGGTGTGACATTCAGAATTTAGAAATTAATTAATGTTTTTTGTTATTAATCATAAATGTATTAATGTGACAGATAGGGAGCAGTGTCAATAAAGTTTACAAGGATTTGGTAGTTTTATAAAAAGATAGGCCTATTCGCAAATTAATTTGAAGTATATTGAAAGACTATGAGTAACATCTGTCTATGAGTGTTGATCAAGCAAAATAATGCAAAATGTGACATATTTGCGCATCAAAATTAGGTGTTGAAATTAATCACATAATCGATGCATCGCGATGCAGATGTGGACGATTCTGCATCAATGCAGTGAAAGAACATAATCGATTATTTCACAGTGACAAAAATAAGTAAAAAAAAATTGTCCCAGCTGTGTCATGGGCTGCGCCATGACGCTCACGTAGCGCAGTGCATAGACCATGCCGGCATTTTTAAATCATGCTGTTCTGCTTCAGCTACACTCACTCTAGCCACCACCGTATGTAGCCTACTGTTCATGTTATTTTTCACACTGTGACTAACCACTATTTACCACAGAGTACTTATCTTAGTATTTAAGGGTGCAGGGAATCATTTCTAGATGGTTATGTTTAAGTGTACGTGAGTTATGTGAAATGTTCTTTTAAATTGTCATGTTCATTACGCATCTGTATGATCTTTGTCTGGTATTAACAAGTTAAATAATGCACACTGTCTGTTTAAAACTTGATTTAATGGTTAAAACTTGTAATAACTCCGAAATTAATTCACTCACTGGGAAACAAAACGGCAAACTGGTTGAGGAAACAAATGGATTGTTCCACTGGGAGGAAATAGAGGGGTTTCCCGGGTTTTTGGTGGGGTAACCCATTGGCACAGGGGTGTTTCAGTAGTTGTAAAATATTTGAAGCGTTTTTAATTGCTGTAATTGCATTCATGGAATGCATTGTGATGCATCGTGATGCATCGAGATATTGAATCGTTAACATGATAATCGTAATCGAATCGTGAGACCATGCAAATGCTATAATTTTATATTGCAATGACAAAGGATCAGAATAAATTGTTTTGCATTATGACATTAATATACTTTTTTTAATTTTATTCACCATAATATTCATGACACTTTTCGTCACTATGGCAATAAACTAGTGAATAAATATAGCCTACATTTCAGGACAAACAAATATTTGGAATTGGAGTTGGTAGAGTATCACATTTTCGAGACTTACATTTGATATACACTGCACTCTTTGGAGTGAATAAACACCCAATAAACAAACAAAACAAATCAACATCTTATCATTCAAATAGTTAAAATGCTCACTTACACCATAGCTGCATCTTCTGGGCTTTCCTCTGTGCAAAGTTTTCAATCAAATGATTCAAAATCCAGTGGATGAGCAAGGGCATTCTCTATCGATAGCAACGTTAACGAACTTATGGCGAGTCCAGAAAGATGACTGTCCCATTGAGCTTTTAATTTGTTTCAGTTTGGAAAATGTTAGCTCTGCAAAGACCACGGTCATTGTTAGGAAAAGCACGAGAACAGTGCAAACTTATCTGAAACTCACAAGTTCAGTGTGGGCTTATTTTAGCATGTACTAGCTACCTGTAATAGAGTTGGCAAGTGACCCGGAAGCCTGTAGTTTTTCTTGTTAGCATTTCACGACATCCGGTTCCTAAGGTTTTTCCCCTATGGGAAATCCAATGTTAATTTTGGAGCTCCGTCTCAAATAAGGTGTGAGCAAAAGCACGTGAGTAGACGACCTCCGCATTCGATGGAGGATGTTAAAAAAACATGGTTTGGGCGATGGGTTTGCAAATTTGCAGTCTAATGACAAAATAAATAAGATGTTGCTATCACTAGGCTAAAGCGGAAAGCCCTTTTGACTACACGTAGTGACGCTTAGCCCGTGGTCACCATGGCTATACAAAACTGCGCTCGACAACATGTCATCCCGCAGTTTTTTAAAACAAGCTTTGTGAAAGATTTGCCAATTGTTGACCGTTGTAATCGTTGTAATTTACACTGAATCATTGTAAATAAAGAACATATTGCATTTTAAATCATTTTACCGTCGTTTTTGAAAATGACGTCAAAGGTAAGAGACAACTCCATGTAGTCCTTAATTTTTCGTTGTTAGCAGAGGGATAGCAACATTCATTTATCATCGTTACAATGCGTCTAAAAAACACACACAGACTATGTTGCTACTCATTTTATTGATGAAAAACTAATGCCTAGGTCCTCGTAGGTCAGACACTGCCATATTTGTTGTATATGTTGTTTTGTTATTTGAGCCATTCATTTTCCCATAGGGGCTTAGGAACCGGAAGTAGGAAAATGCTAACCCGCAGCATACAGAATGACGTGGTTCACTTGCCAACTCTATACGCATGTTCAGTTCACTACCATATCCCACAATTCCCAGTCACAATGAAAAATAAAATACAGAAAAATGCATCGTTGTTGTTTATTTAAGGATCACTATTATATGTTTTCAATATTACTTCAAACATCTTTGTGTATATAATTTGTACAGCCTACAGAATGCTTCAATGTCACACCATGGTGTAAGAGTGTGTAATTCTGATGAAGATATATGATTCTAATAGATTTTGATCATTCACAACAATTAATTCGAATGGCGATTATCCTTGATAGCTCAGGCTACATGTACTTATGTAGTCGGATGAGATTCTTGAAGATGGACACCATTGAGCAGAAACGTAGGTTATTGCAGTGAAAGAGCCCGGTCCTCTGACATGTCATATCGATATAGGGCCCCAATCTGCCCCGGGCCCACTGCTAGTTACGCCCCTGGTTAGTTCTTGCACACAACGTTGTAGGTACCTGTCCCAGTCTATAGAGTTTGCCGGTGAGGTTCCGGAAGTGATTTTCCCATTAGTTTTTCCCATTGACATTCAGATTACAACCCACGCTATCCGAATTACGGAAGGAAGACGTCTAACTAGCTACGGCATAACAAAATGATTGGTTGTGCTCAACTAGACGCCAAAATGTAATGTGATCTCCATTTTGTTTCAGTAAAAACGTCTTTTTTCTGCGATTTCCCTTAGAAGTACTTCAGTACCCATAATCCTGAGCAATCCCACAATCCCAGCAACGCATCTGATTTGTGGACAAGTACGTTGCCATGGATGTGTTTGTTGAAGCCCGGGAAAGCAAACAAGTTCACGAATGTCACCGTAGCCTACCTCACAACCATGGTTTTGCTCGTTTTACTGCTCATTTGACACGACCCTTAAGCCTAACCTAATTTCAACTAGGCATCCTTACCATGTCATTTCCATTTCCCTAAGATTTATAAATTTAATATGCTCATTTTCTTACCTTGCTGGATTACATTAGTTTTTCTCTGTATCTGGTGATATGAAGGGTATGTAACGTGGTAAATGGCAGTTGGGCTAATTAAAAACAGTAAATTCAGTTGTTGTGGTGCAATCTATAACAAATGGAAATTACCACAAATCCTGATAAATGCTTTATTGTACCCGTCATTATCAATTCTTTATTCAGGGGAGCTTGACAGAGGCATTTGTAGGGAACCGGTGGAAACTGCAATGGTGGACACCAAAGCGGTGGTTGCAGTCGGGTACTAAATACTGTACCATGCTTTCGGTTAAAAAAACGGATCTAAAACTTGACTGATGCAAATCTGAAGATATATACAATATTACAACACTATTTATACAAACTACTGAGGAAATACACCAAAATTTAGCTATTCGATTGCAAGAGCAACATGGCGTGGCTGTCGTCAACTCCAGGAGATTCAAAAAGAATGTTGGGCGCAATCGTCTTTGGGATAGGGTAAGTACTGGCTTCTGGGATATGTAGTTTCTAAAGTCGGGGGTAAAAATATGTACACAGTCTTGTACCTTTGCCTTTTTTTAACCTTTTCTTTAGTTTTTTCACTCTGAACGGAAGGTTACACGGTCATCACCTACCCCGTAGCTGGATAGAATGAGTCGGGACTTTAAACGCTTTTAAAACGCGATTTTATGGAAGAGTCAATGGCAAAACGGGAGCCTTGGAACCACTTCCTGGTTGGAAGTTCCGGGTTCACTGGCCAACTCTATGGTCCCATCCAACAGGCTATCCGGTGCCAGCCTCGCCAAAACTAAACTTCAAATTTCAGCTTCAATTCAGACGAGACGAGTCGGGTTGGCTTAAAGAAGTTCGAATTTGGTAAGTGTTTCTGTTTTCTTTTGAAGCCTACACTGTGTGTTGATGATGAAGCCAATATAATGTGATTAACGTCAGCTGTCGTTACTGTTTGATATAACGTTATGCACTGTGAAGTCCTATACGTGCCAATTAGTGATGGAAATTGCTCTCCAAACAGTAGGTGCAGCTGGGTTTTACCGTTATTCATACATGAGCATGATGAATCCACACAGAGAAACTTTTATGGACAACGTACATTCTGCACAATTGGTCTTTGGTTCAGTGGTGGTTTGCTAGCTAGTTAGCAAGATCTTAGCCATCCAAGTTAACTACCCAATCATTTCGTTGGTCGTTCGGGCTGGGGTTTACTTGCTGGTGCCAGCCAGGTGAGTAATAAAAGCCGTTAGCTGTCAGGCATGGTGGCAATACGCACGAACTAGCAGCCTGTGTACTGAATTAATTGTGTTAGCTAGTGCTATGTCTGTCCGTGTTGTGTGTGATAAGTTTGAAATGAAACAGAGCAATATTTTAATGTAGATTGTCTAACCAAGGAAAACTAATATAAAGACATTCCTATTGAAAATAACTATTCTGAAACCACTAGGACTGGTGAACAGAACACACGGTAATGAGTTTGCTATATTTTTAAAAAGGACACGTCAACGGTAATTTATACTCAAAATAATGAGTTGAAACAGTTAAGAAATCCAATTTGTTAGACTTAACTAGAAATGTGCTTCTTACTTTGCAGTACTGCACACACCACATTGGCTAAGCTGCGACCATGTCTGGAAAGAAGCCTGCACTGAAAGCCATTTTGGACTGTCTGAAGAAAGATGTAAGTGGATGAACTGAGAATTGTGAAATTGGGCACCAGGTCTTATGTTTACAATAAAATCTCAACACGGCTTATTTCTGTAGGACACAAATGAAAGGTGATGGACTGCTGCTCTGCTGGGTCTGCCACACTACCTATCTGAAGAGCCCTCAGACATCATCAGGACGTAAGATGTTTTTGTCATGCATAACAGCCCACTTACACACACATCCTCCACATACATGTACAACACGTGCACACACTCCACTCACCTTACCACAACACACATAGACATACACAGAACCTAAAACACAGCTATTGAATTAAATCCACTCATGAGGGTTGATAATCAAGTCTTGTGGCAGCAGAATAATGATGCAGGGAGAAGTGAAGCAGAGAATAGTAGTGATGTTAAGGACGAGAGATGGGTAGAATAGTGGTGATGGAAGGGGGGGGGGGGGTCAACAGTGTTGGGAGGGGTAGAATAAATAGGGTAGAGGTGGGAGGGTGCAACATGCACTTTCACAGATATTTGCACTTCCCATTATTGTATCTATAATGCACATACACACTCAGCAGAAATCCCAAAGATACCTTTTTTTAAATCTGAAAACATGTCAAGGTTTATGATGACTGAGACTTAAGTACAGTAACTTTGCAGAGCATTTATGTCTTGACCTAAACATTCACACAATTATTTTTTGCTTTTCAAGGCCCATGGTGAGACTCTAGCTAAAGCCATGAAGGGTATGCAACTTGGCCTACTGATAGGCTATGAAGGTGACAATCAAGACGCCTTTCCATGTGAGGTGTTCAATGAAGCAGTTGTGGTTGAGGAGACTGTTGTCCTTCACAACTTTGAGGATGTCATCCAGCTTCGCCATGCTTTTGGGGATCATCTACTGCGTAAACCTTGAGTATCCACGAGCCATGAAGTATTCCTTTGAGTTCCTTCAAAGGGTGGTGATGAGGTATGAACTGTAAACCATGCTCCACTTGGAATTGGGACAGAATGCATTTTTATTTTTTTCTTTTGACATACCTAAGTTGAGCGGGAACCCACTTAAACAAAAAGGAAATGAAAAGCCCTGATATTCGTTTGACATTTAGTTTTTGTTGGATTTAGTTTTTTTTTTATTATTATTATTATTTTTTAAATATATAAACAGCTCTTTGATGGTGGCAAATTGTAAATTTCAAAGTAAAAGCACTCTGGTTTTGTGTGATGCTGTTAACAGGTGTTTTAAATGTTTAAATTTGAAACCTCTGTAATATTTCAGTGTTGTGTAGTCTGGGGGTATAATTTGCTGTGCTAGTATTTTCATCCCTCATTGAAGAGTTGTGTATCGCGACAAATTTTGTCTTGACATTGGTTTTAATAAAATAAAATGTACTAGATTTATGTTGTGTTGAAGGCATTCTTTAACATAATCCTAACTTGTTAAGATAATTCAAAGACATTATTTAATTGAAATTACAAGGTTGAACCTACTTATTAGAATAAGTGGACATAATGCATATTAATGAATAAAACGCTTTTTTAGAGCAAATTATAAAGTTAACATCCCTAATGGGAATAAGTGAACAGAATGCTAATAATTGAGTTCACTTCATTTTGAACTTACAAAGCAAAGTTGAAACAACACTAACTGTACAGTCACGTTGACTTACAGAAGAAAATTCAAAGCTTAACAAAACTTAAAATAATGAGTTAAAGAAAAATAATAATCCATTTTGTTTTAACTTGAAGTTTTGAGGCAGCTGCTTAACTTATGATTTTAAGTAGAACCAAGTAGATATTTTTTACAGTGTACTTGCTGGAGTATGCTGGTCTGCAACCGATATCTATTTGCTAAAGGCAATATGTTAGCTCAGTTGTAGGTACCCCAGGGCTAGTTTCTCTAGGTTCTTTGTAATAAGCTGCTCAAAAAAAATAAAGAGAACACTTAAACAACACAATGTAACTCCCAGGTCAATCACACT
>JAGFZM010000052.1:264774-296423 GCA_017657215.1 Limnothrissa miodon
GAGTATCCATACAAGGGATGGAAGGGAGATGGCATTCCTCCTTCAGTCAGCAATATTTTTGTAAGCATCAGCAAGAGACTCCCAAGCGGGTTCAGGCTGGTCTTCCGACGCTCTGTGCTCTTTATTTCTCTTGGGGTAAGTACTTTCTTTTTTCTTATTCTTAATGCGTGGGATATTCACACTGGCTGTCCCTGGACCTGGATATACGCATGTTGGATTATTGACCTCTTGGATGTCAGTGATAGCACTGTTTGATTCAAATGTAATGAATGGTCATGGAATAAGTCATCACAGTGGTACATAAAAATACAAATAACCAAGGGTGTTTCACAGTTCACATCCCTCAACACTGCATAAACAATCTGCATTTCCAGAAACAAATTTGTAATCAGCTGAAAATACAGCATCTTGATATTTGTTCAGATTGCAGGATCAAGCAAGACATTTTACCACCTTTACAACATTTCAAAGGTAGTGCAGCCTAATAATCTTTTAGAGTAAAGGGAAGTCCAAACTTTAAACACTAAATAGAAGCAGCATGGCAATAACAAGTAGACAAATTGTTGAGAGAAGTGGATCTTTAGAACTTCATTTTCTGGAATGTAGGATATCACCAAAGTGCTACTTAAAAGCAAAGTAAAGTTGTCCAAAATAAGTGAATGAACAAGGCTTGACCTAGTGTGGTCTGTGCATATTGGCTTTACACACTGAAGAGCAAACAAGAATGATGAGGTGCTGCTAAGTTTAACGAAATAATTCTGATATACACATTACATTACCTACTTCAAAAAGGCCTCTTGGTTCAAATCATGCAGCTTGCACTTGCGCAGGAGGTAGCCTACGTAGTAGTGATGCGCGGGTCAGGCTTTTTTAAAACCCGCCCCAACCCGACCCATCAGGAGATCCAAACCGCCCCGCCCGACCCGCCAAAAAAATGGTCGAACCGTGACCCAAATCCGACCCGACCCGATAAAAAGAAAAAAAACGCCAGTGTGTCTACTATCGCGGAACCTAGCTACCAGTTAAGCGGAGAGGACTAATTTGGAACAATGGTATCCAAATGACAACGATTTGCGCCTTAAAGATGATGACACAACTTCATGAAGGATTAATTAGGCTAGTCTATAAAAAAAACAAAAAAACTAACGATTGATTTGTCGTTTTTATTAAAGTATTGCCAAAAATGAAACACATTTTTCTTGTAGGCTTACAAGACACAAGTTGTTCCAAGCTGTAACATAATCATGGCATAACAAAGCCAACACAAGTTGTTCCAAGCTGTAACATTATCATGGCATAAAGCCAACAAAGCCGTGACATTTCAGCAATCTAAGCCACCAAATTGAAAATATTGGCCGACTTTATTTATGACATCTGTTTGGAAGCACTGTGAAGGACAGCAATAGAATCCACTGTGCCAGGGTTTAGCCTATTTCGACGCACTTCCAGCACGCCACCTGTTGAACTGAACGGGCGCTCGCTCGAAGCGCTGGATGCAGGAACGTAAAGTAAAGCACCGCTCTTGCCAGCATTGAGAGGAGAGGGAAATCATGACAATGAGCCTTCCAAAAGCCGTAGAAAGTCTCTAATGCAATATGCCTAATTCACTGCGTTTTTACTTTTTTTGACCCGACCCGGACCCACCCGCACCGACAATCCTTCTACCCGTAACCGCCCGACCCGGGTTGACCCGCGCAACACTACTACGTAGCCTTCGTTCGCCATAAAGATAACGCTAATAATAAAGCGGTAGAAAAACGTTTGCATTCCGCAGTAAAAAAAAAAAAAAAAAAAAAAAAAAACAGAAAAGCGCCTTACTCAAAGGAAACTACAGGGAAACTAAAGTACGCGACAATGATTATTTTTGTTATCTTCGGAATCTGAGTCTGTCAAAAACCGAGGGCTACACCACTGCAGTTACTACTTCCGACCAAGTATTGCCAACTACAACATTTTTTGCTAGGTGCTATTCAGGAAATTACGGTATTGATGACACTCAGTCTTGCTCTTTTGGAGTCATTGAAAAGTAACCTACCCCCCGACTGCCGTATTGGGCGGTGGGTCAACAGGGAAAAATCCCAAAGTTGTCCCGAAAGAACAATAGATACGGATAACAGGATGGAAAACTTTGTCGCTTCTTGTGGTTTCCAACGTTTTTAAGTAAGTAACGTTAATTTTCATCTTCGTGACATTTAGGACCCGTCTTGTTTGGTCAAGACCTCAGTTCTTTTTTACTGGTTGGCTTGTAACACTCACTAAGTTGGTTTTTATTTCCCCCCCAACTTACCTGTTAACTAAATGTAATACTAGGGCATATATTTAGGATTTAATATTACAATTTATGTAGGCCTACATTGTCAAAAACTAAGGGTTAGGCTAACATTACTGGCCCTAAACTACGTGTTTTACTCTTGATGAATCTTCTGAGTTCTGTTAGTTCGTGACACGAATTAGAAGTGTTTTCCCTTTTGGGCGGAAAAAAGCGGTTTCTCAGTTTTCCCATAAGTTTCTCCAGTTTTTATTTTTTAGATTCAAGAACGTCACTGATTCATTGTTAGCAGGCATATTTAATATAACGTTAGCCTACGTTTATATAATTAATATACGTTTATCTCGCAAAACTCAAGAATAATAGGATGCTTGACTCTGCTTATAGCGTTTTACTGTTGCAACTAACGTTATCCTTCTGCCTGTGAGCATTGTTGCACAGCCTAAATCAGTCAGTCCAACATTACAAAATCAAGTCATCTTCGTACAACCTGGCGTAACGTTAATGTTTCATACTTTCACTTCTTTCTTTCGCACGTTCTTTCGACTATCATTGCATGCAACAAATAACGTTAGAACTGAATGCTCTATCAAGAAAAATTCGATTCAGGAGAGTTGTATTTATACAGCATGGCAAAGAGCACCCATGAGCAACAGGGGCAAGGGAAAAATCTTTTAGTTCACGCAGCACCGACACTGTTCTCTATCTGTTCCCTGTTCTCTTCTGTTCTCTGGGCATTGTTGCACCGGGAACCTGGTTCCCATATGGCAGCATGCAGGGGAATTACTATGCAGTGCATTGATCAACAAGGAACAGGGAAAGGTGATGATGTGTGTTTGTGTGTGTGTGTTAGGGAAAGGCACAATGTGATAAACTGAATTCAGATGAGCTTAGCTCTTGAGAAAATGCCTTCATCTGCAGTAAGCTGCCTAAAATCATGTGACCCTGAGTACACACATTGCTAAGGCATTGCCTGTGGAGCTCGCCACATCCTAGACTGGGTGTGACTAACATGTTCCTAGGCTACCTCCCACAGGAAAATCTTCTTCAGGGTCAGAGAGTGAAAACCCCCTAAGCACCACTGGCAGAATAGACTTAGATCTACAGTACATCTCTGTCTGTTCACAAGGCCATTGGAGCTCATTTCTGATCTGACAAAAACCTTGCAACCAGTCACATCGCTTATCAAGCAGGACTGTGCTTTATATGATTCTACACCAATGATGTTATCTGCAATACTGCCTTTGATTGCACTATGGATCAGTATGTACATTTGGATTTGGTAAACAACGACAATAAAATGAACAATTTGCAAACATAGATGTTGTTGCATTTCAGAAAGATTTGGTTATGGTTTAGTACTCATGATCTCATGACGGTTACTTCCCTGGAAATGAGAGGCCTATCTTGTGCATTACTGAATCTTATGTGAGTCTTGGGTTGCCAGGCTAATAATACTGTAGGTTATTGTTGCTGCCATTGTCACTAGTGATGCGACACAAGGAACAAAAGTAACAGAGCAAGCTAAACAGACGCATTATAAGCATAGGAAACGAAACTTTAAGCAAACTTCATAAAAACGCTCATTTCAGTCAGTTGTCAGCCTTGTGGTTGTTTCACAAAACTAAAGTTGTTAACCAGTAAAAATCTTGGTTGGTAGTGGGCAGTTGTTTTGCAACCAACATAGCAACTGTGGTTTTGCAGAATGGACCCCAGGTTTCTCGGATATCAAATTGGTACTCGATCTAGATTTAGATATCAGAATGAAGTAAAGATCAGCAAAAGAAGAGACGAAATTACAGCACTATGCACTTGGGGTTGGGCTTGTCTGTTCAACCGATCCCAAAAGTGTCAGGATGCCAGGAACACGCAGTCTTTTGCACAACTGACAACACTTCTCCCTCATGCAGGGGAAGAATAACAACTGCAAAAGTGCTTGCTACAGTACATGGCGGTATGTTTCAGTACATTGCTGGTATGCTCTTCCTCTGCTGGAGTACGTCTCCCAGCTCCCAGTTTCCATCGAGTTTAAGAGGTCATTTGTAAAGAGAGTGGCCATTCTCTGTGCTGGACAATGGACGCTGTAGAGCTCATGTAGCTGGTTGTTGAGTTCATGTAGTCATCCTGTGGGGCAGCTCCCCACTTAGTGTAGTTTCAGCCCAGCATGGACAGACAAGGCCTCCTGTGGTCTCTCAAAGGCTTGTTTCACGTTCCTGGTTTTTAGGCCCCATTCAAGGATTTTATTGTCACATACTTTTCTAAAAAGATTTAAAAATATGGTGAAATTATAGCCTGGCTTCCGCGACAAAGCTCATAGGAGCTTAGTCTGGCCATCCTACATTACTAACCGTCTTCTGGGAGGCGGGCTTAACCTGCGTCCATCAGATGCCTCTGTATACTACTTAACGAATCTACAACCACTCAGACCACTCATTCCGATGACATATGCGTAAGCTCGTTTCTCATTGGTGCCCACTGATTTTGGAAAAAGAATTCCTCTAAATCGGCACGATGGCCATAGTGACTTGCTCGCGAAATTGAATGTAGCATCACAGGAAGTATGGGCGGGCCCAGGCTAGTGAAATTATGGAAATGTAGTGAAATTAGGGATTTATTATTCATACACATTCATACACAAGCATGTTCTAAAAAATACTCAGACTGATTTTGTCTGTATTAGGTAAAATATAACCCCAATTGGAGGGGACCTGTTAAAAATTACCCATTTAAATGTGAAGTGGGCTTCTAAAAAGGTTTCTCTTAAAAGTGCTTCATAGGGAAGCAATGTTCTGTACGGTTGTCTCTGTTTAACATTTTGAAGTACCTGATTTAGTTTGTGTTTGTGTGTGCCCTTCTCCATCTGTTTTCTTCCCAAGGTTTGTGCACGAGTGAAGGACCGTGTGTGGAGACACAGTACATACCATGGCGAGCCCGGGGGAGTCGCCCTCCATGAGGTGGCTGCTTTCCAAAGATTGCTCCAAGCAGCTGTCTGAGGAACAACTCGAATTCATTAAGAAGAATAGCGGTGAGGGAACATCTCAGTCTTCTTCCATCCGTGCCCTGTACACTCTCGCTTTCTTACACACACACATACAAATGTATAGATGATATTGTGAGCCTAAAGCATGCCATAGAGAGGTAGGGTCATTCAGTTGAGCAAGCTTATGATTACTATTTCAGAACTGGAATGTCTGCTGTTGATAGCCACTCCCTGGGACCTGGCCATTCCTAAGACCTAAAACTTTTCTGCCTTGTAATATTGCCTGAAGCATAGGAAAAAATGGATGCCTGACATGTACATTTATGTGTAATTGCTAGTGGATTGCCGCACAGTTCAGGATCTCTGTCGGCTTGGCCTTCCTTACCCAGATGTCTGGGGCGACCAATCAGCAAACAGCAGGCGGGCTATATCTTCGGTGGGAGGGCTGAAAACAATGTCATAGCCAAATGGTTGTGAATGGTTGATGGTTAAGTAATTCCTAATTGTTTTGAGGTTTGCAGAAAGTATCTACCTACCAGCAGGTTAATGTATGAGAGGTTCTATGTAGGTTTCAAAAAGTAAACCAAGTGAAAGAAACTGGTGAAGAGATGCTGTAGTGTAGACAAATCGCAGATCCCAGAAAGAAGACGTTATTTGGTACTTTTGTTAGATGTTAAGGTCTTTTCACTAAAATCTCCACAGACTTGCGTCCCTTTCTGGCTATTCATTACCTGCCCGCCTTGAAGGAGGAGGATGTCTCCCCTCTGCTGCACGCCAACCCCATCACATGTAGGGTGGACAACACAGAGCGGTACACCACACGCTCAAAGGTGTTTATGGGGGGAAACCCTACGACCATATTTGAGCATTGCCTTGCATTACCTGCAGCTATGCTAGCGTTCCTAAATGGAAATGTAAACACACATTTGGTCACAGAGCCACAAATATGGCAGATAAGGTGTGTTGACCTTTCCATTGAAGGATGCTTGAACAGCTGAATGCACTGCAATACATCACAGTTTACATAAAGATTTGCTGTATTATTAATATAAATGTTGTGTCCTGGTGTTGTGTCTGTCTGTTGATGAGTGTGTTGGTGTTTGGAACCATACATGCACCTTTTTGTGTGTGTATAGTGTGTATGTATTTAAGTAGGTTAAATGAGGGTATTGCATTGCTTTTGGCTGTAGAAAAATTGTACAATTCTGCCAATTGTCATATACATAAAATTGACGTTTTACAAGGTAAAGTGATAGTAGAGAGTAAATGTTGTCTGGATGTGTGTTTTGGGTCAGGTACGTGTGTGCACACTGTACACGGTCAAGCTGACCCATGGAGACTTTTCATGGACAGTCAAGAGGAAGTACAAACACTTTCAGGAACTCCACCGAGACCTATACAAGTATAAGATGATGCTCCAGTTCTTACCTCTGGGGAGGTGAGTCTAGAGTGTGTGCACAGACCCTGATTTGTGTGCGTGCAGCGCCACACACACACACACACACACACAAAGACTGAGACAAACACGTACAGACAACACATGCAAATTGATAGTAAAATCCGTAGGAAAATTTTCATTTCGCCTTACAAAGCCAATTGAGCTTAGGCTTTGCTTGTGCTTCTACATGCCTTTGTGTTGTGTAGCTTCTATTTATGTTTTTACTTTAAAACTTCTTACTGGTAAGATCCAGTTGCACTCAGCTCAGCAATTTCACCCTTTGTCCTGTGTCACCGAAATTCAACAATCTACAGTTGCCAACAACTTCAAGTTGACGTGCTCACATGATTGTCAGCAGTCTCAAATTTGAGTGTGCCCTAGGACAGGCAGCCATGAAGAGTCTTGTTAAAGAAAAGAGGCGTTTTCAGTAACTACTACATAGTCTTTAGCCGGGTGGATTGCAACAGAGAGAGCTTTATTTTTGTCAATGTTGGAGCCATGGCTCCACAGATCATGCGTTGCTTAGCCTGTTTTAGAGCAATGCAAAATACATGTACAGTATTCGACCAATGCATAAGAATAACAAATAGCCTACCTTATGTGCTAAAAAGGTAATGTAGTTCGTCTTCTGCTTCAGATGTAGACCAAATCTTAGCATCATTTCTACTAAATAAAATTCTCAATTTCTTTGTTTGAAACATCCAAAGTCTGCAAAACCAGCTGCATGTTTAGTGGACCCTGATGAAATATAAACTGACAGAAGTAATTTGTCAATAATCTCTCCTATTTCAGGAGCATTTAATTTGGAAATAACTTTCACACAGCTGGGCCTTCACACAGTTTTAGTTTGTGATTTTCATTTGACTTTGTATAGTGTAAACCTAATATTTTGCACTTCAGTTGATGAGCCTGAATAGGCCTGATATTGTTTGTGCCTTGTATTTTAAGTTGAATTTCTGAATTATTTTTTGAAAGCATATTTTTAGTTGAATAGTACCTGGTCCTGGACCTGTCCCAAAGCCAAAGTTATAGTATTATATCTTTTATTTATATGTTGATCTTAGTTATTACATCTGTACCACATTGCTCCACTTAAACTTACTCCTTTCCCCACATGTTGTCTGTTTGTAGGTGGTTATACTATTCTTCTCATTTTTTTTATTTAAACTTTAGGTACACATCTCAATTTGACCTGACCTTATCTTGTTTTTTAATTTGATTATTGTTAAGGTTTGCCATTCAAAGACAGCAGTTGGAGAACATGACTGAGGAGATGCCCACGTTACATGAGAGAAGACGAGCCTCCAGTAAACCGGTATGGCCTGCACAGTAGTACCTACTCACGGCAGGCTATAGTACGGTACTTTAGAAACACCATTTAACGCCAATGTTTTTCAGAGTAGCTAGTTAACCATCACCATCAGCAACACATATCTGCTAGCATTACTCATTACTCACATTACTGTATCCTGGGTAGTTTACTGCCGTGCAGAAATGGTTCAGTTCATCTTTGCCATGAAACACAGATGTGATGGCAAGTAGACACTGCAGCTGTACTTAGCATACACTTTGTTTTCTCAGAAATACCTAGAGGAATATCTGAATGGCCTCCTGGAAAATAGTTTCTGTAAAAACTATCATGGTATGGTGAGTACAAATAAGCACATGGACTTTTCACATGCCTCTGCAGACCCACCCCCACACATATGCAGTTAGTGGCGGTCTGTATCATGTTCACTCACAAATGTTTATTAAATGTGTGTCTTTTATCCGGCAGTTGGAGTTCCTTGCTATCAGCCAGCTCTCCTTTGTCAAAGATCTTGGACTTAAAGGCCTGTATGTAATTGTGTGTGTGCATGTGTTTGTGTGTGTGTGTTTGTATGCAAGTTAAGTCAACTTGATAAAATGTATTTTAGTTGTTGCCCATCTACAGGTAGGTTTTGCATTTGTTCAGTCCTATTGACATAATGTAGCTGGTTTTGTGAGCTTCCTGTTTGGCATAGAGTTGGAGTTGTTTTTGGTGCTAAAACAAAGGTCACTTTCACACAGGTCCCAATCACAGTCCGTTCACAGACTATAGTATGTACAGTAGGCACACTCACACACACACACACACACACATTTTACATGCTTTATTTGATTCCACCTTGCAAAATCAACTTTCATCGGTAATCAAATCTTTTGAATAGTCCAATATACTAACTCAGCTAACCAACCATGTGTTTTCCTGGTTACAGTTCATGGATACCGAAAACATCTCCTTTTCCAAATATGCATTCTTTCTATAACTGCTGATATAGAAAACTGTTTGGCCTTTGTTTTAGCCCTCCAATTTGAAGTCCACACACTACCAGCCTATGCATATGTCCTAGACTGCCAAAAACTAGGACCATGAGAAGCCTCATACACACACACACACACACACACACACACACACACACACACACAGTAGTATGCAGTGTTTGTGTTCACTAGGTTTTACCACCAGTGTTCTGTTCCCTTTCCTACATACTGGAACTGAGTTTCTCTCATGGAGTTTTAAAAGCCCTTGTGGCCCCTGTGCATGTTTTGGAATGTGGCCATTCAGTGTCAGGCCATCCAGAAATAATTCCCTTAGTCACCTATAAAAACAGCTTAAAGAATAGAATCACCATTTTGTTTGCCAAGTTGGAGTTTCCCCACACATACTGTGACATCAGCTTTAATTCACTAATCATAATAATTAGTCAAAGAATCTCGAGGCATAGCTGCTTTAATATTACATTTCTCGCTACTAATTACTTTTCTCGCTACTTTCTATTTTTTATGTGATGTCCTCTCTTTTCAAGATGTTATTTGTGTCCTCAATTGCTGCTTAATAGGAGATTCAGTGTACCATATTTTCACGCATATAACGTGCACGCTATACGTGTTTCTGCAAACTGCGCACTACCGTAATATGTGAGCGCGCTATATACGGTTTTGTTTACACAGCCGATGCCACCTCTTACAATTTTTACAAGGACACGTTCTATGATACAGTATAACACGGTGAAAACATATCTTGGCAGTTGCTACTTGATTTAAATTACCGGTAAGTGCATAGGATTGATCCAGTCCATAATAGCTTTAGAAAAAGTTCTGAAGTGATTTTCAACTGGATTTGTATCGCACTTCTTTCATCATCGTCTTGGGAATGAGATGCCATGTTGGAACAAATAATATGTATTACAAATGAGCCTGCGAGTTTGAGTAAGAATTCAACAACAACAGGAATCACATGTTCATTGATTGATTGGTTGAATAAATAAAAATGTTTTTGGCTTTCAATTCTTTATAGATTGAAATATTGAACGTGGGGGTGGTGGGAGGAGTTTTTAGTTAAATGGGCAGCATGCGCGGTATACGCGTGGGCACGCTATGCAGAATTTTTTTTACATAATTGCTGTGTCCCCGCGCGCTATACGCGTGTGCGCGTTATACACGTGTGCACGTTATATACGTGAAAATACGGTAGTACAGTTGATTCCTGATGTTTAATGGTGTTTAAAGTTGTTCTGAATTTTTCTGTAATATTGGACATTTTGATGGTTGTTTTTTGTTGTTGTTTCTACTCTAACCCTGTGTGTCCCTACTGTACAGCCTTGACATTATGTGTGCTCAGTCGCCATGCTTATGATGGTTCTACTATGGAAACACAGGGAGGGCTTCATCCAGAAAAGGTCAGGAGGTCACCGTATCCAGGGCCTGAAGTGCATCGGCCATCACCAAGTGTGTTTCCGCTGGTCACGCCGCTGGTTGGTAGTCAAGGACTCCTTCCTCCTCTACATGAATCACGACTCGGGGGTCATCTCCTTCGTACTGCTGTTCGACCCCGAGCTGAAGGTCAACGTTGGCTGCGCTTACACGGAGACGCAGCACGGCGTGTGCATCGAGACATTCACCCGGCAAGTACTGCCCGGGGCAAAGAAGAACGTATGGAAAATTACAATTAAACGTTTAGTGTTGACAAAAACATGCCCATGGTGGCTTGGTGCTTTTGCCGTTTGCAAGCTGTAGCATTGCAAACACTGTAGCCTGTCTCAGTAATGGGCTTGTTTGATCTGTTGTTGATCTCCTACAGTATGTAAGAGAAAAAAGATTTTCCTGACCTTATATTCTGTTTCTTCTCCTTTCTTATCCTAATGCTTAATTTGTTGTCTTCCTGTGGTACAGGAAAACATTATTACCACTGACTTTTCTGACATGAACGTGATTCAGCAGAAATGATGATGATAATATAAAAAAACACTCAAGAATGGCATGCATGTTCTCTACTTTCCCCATTGGTTTTAACTGAGGTTGTGTGTGTGTGTGTGTGTGTGCGCGTGTGTGTGTTTGGTTTCCAGGAAGCTGGTCATTAAGTGCAACACTTACAGACAGGCCCAGTGGTGGAGGCATGAGATCAAGCGACTGTCTGAGGCCAGTGACTTCCTCCAGCTGCACCGCTTTCAGAGCTTCGCCCCGCCACGACCCAATACACTCACCAAGTGGTACGTGCGCACGTGACACAGTGCACATTTTTTTGCACAGGATGTATACATTCTATGCAACATATCACTTGATGAAATGAGCAAATCCTGAAAACTAATTCTTAATATCTAATGTGGTTTGTTAATGCTAGTACAAGTTATGAAGTGTTACCAACTACATCGAGTTAGTTGTTACTGTATAATCAACCACCTTATAATAAACTGTTGTTATTTGTGTCAGGTATGTCAATGGATGCCAGTACTTTTCTGATCTAGCAGATGCTTTGGAGCAGGCAAAAGAGGAGATTTACATCACTGACTGGTGGTAAGGAGATCTGCTGTGGTTGTTTCCATGGTGTCCATAATCAGGAATTTCCTTCAACAACAAACATTTGTTATTGGTTATAATTAAATGTCCTCCCTGGCTAATGCACTCATTTTCTTGTGTTGAACTGAACTGTACAGGCTCAGTCCTGAGGTCTACCTGAAGCGGCCGGCCACCAGTGACTACTGGCGCCTGGATACCATCCTCAAGCGCAAAGCAGTAAGGCAGACCTTACCCGTTCATTACTTACTTCCCCATTACTTCTCACGTCCTCCTACCCAGTTCCTCTCATACAAAACTTAGTCCTGCCCAGAAGAAGCTCGGACTGTCAAACCAAGGATAATTTCCTGGAGCTTCTTTAACAATATCTACTCTCCCTGTTTCACCTTTTCAGTCGTCCTCTCTCCCCTTCTCCTCTTATGACACCCCCCCCCCCCCCCCCCCCCCCCTCTACTTCTGTTTTTGCGGGGGTTTTTTGTTTTGTTTTTTTTTTTTGCAACATGGGTTTTGGAAATTTTGCAATAGGCAACATTTCAACTATGATTCACAAATCATGTCATCACATCGCTGTGAAGGCTGTGGCTGAAGATGAGCTTGTCCATGCAGTTCTCCCAGAATGAAACCTACTTTTTAACTGCCATTAACTCCACACTGTAGCACAGTCAGTGGGCATTCACCTTCAATCTCAATTCTGAATCTAAACATTTTTTTATCCAAGTTTCTACCCCTATCAGGTCATCATCAGCCTTTTGTATATGTGTGACAGATAGTTAAAGCACTGTTTGAATCCTAAAAAAAAAAATCGCATGGGCCTATTGCGTTTTCCAGGCTTTTTAGGTCTAAGTATAAAATGGATATTCCATTGAGCTAATATTTTCTATTCTATTTATTTTGGGTTGTGAGCAGGGAAGAGTTTATGAGTCTCTAAACGGCAAAATGTTTAAACATTTTCAAATGCTTGCTAACACTGTCACTAGCTGAAGGATATAACTAGTTTAAAATATTGGAGCACAATCTAAGCAGCATAGAACTAGCTAAAAAAATGGACTATTTGAAACAGACCAAGCTTCAAATTGATGGCGACCTTTATTCAACTTATTTCAATTATCTGCTGTATGACCATGACCAAGTATGACCATTTTTCCTCTCAGTGTGACTGTTTAATTATGATAGCTACATGTACCTCATAAGTCTCAACTATAAAGTTCTGGCAGCTTTTGTATTAATAATTTTGAACTGGGACATGGTTATTTATGAATAGGGTCTAGAATATTTGGCCCCTCTCTGGTATAAAACAAGTGAGGGGTGTAATGAGATGAGATGTGAGGCCTGACTCAGAGGGTGTGGTTGTTGCTGCCAGTGCAGAACTAATGGCAGCACATGGCATCATTTGTGGTATCCGATTACACTGTAGAGATCAAGTGTAAGCATGTGAAAGGAGATCCGCCTCCAACTTCATTACCAGCCATTTATAATTAAGCAGTAGGCCTCTATATGGGAAAACTCCACTCCAGGGAAAACTCACCTCAACGTGACTGTTTACTTTACTTATGGACACTAATGCCCCCACAGGCTTTGAGACTGGGTTGAATTGTGTCTTTATTACTGAAATTTCTGGCTTGGTTCATTTTAGTTAGTGTTAGTTTAGTTAGTTAGTTAGTGTGTAGAAGTTTAACAGAAATTATTCTTTATTAGGCTTTTTCATCTGTCTTTTTTGTCTGGTTATAGGAACAAGGAGTGAAAGTATGTGTGCTGCTGTACAAAGAAGTAGAACTGGCTTTGGCCATCAACAGTGGTTACAGCAAGAGGACTTTGATGGGCTTGCATCCAAATATCAAGGTGTGTGTGTGTGTGTGTAGGGATGGGGGAGGGGGTGCGGTATACATAGGTGCGTAAAGGAAGAGGAATAACACATCAACATTACGTCACCTCTCCTGTTTTTGGCCTGTTGTCATGTTGGCTCATTTTCAGATTAGATACATTTGTGAGAGCCTTTTCCCAAACATTAATTCAGGCATCCAACACAACAAGATGGAGCAAACTGTACTGTTTGACTGAATGGGCAATTCAGATCATCCACGTAACATTGCAGCATTTCCTACATTCCCATGAATGCTATCTCCAGTGTTCACCCCAGTGAACATCAGATGGCAGTGCTGCACAGGCTCAGAGAGGGTCGAGGGGAGCTGCCAGTGTAAATTTAGAGGCACTGCAAAGCTTTCTAAAGATCAGCGTAAGTGCAGCAAGCGGCAGCACGTCAAAAGACCAATGGAGACCACCACATCAGGCTGAAAACTGTGGAGATCTTTATGCAGCTTATATGCTAATGAGAGTCTTGCACATGTCTAGTTGTCCAGCACCTTCTTAGGGTGGCTTTTGAAAAGAATTCTGGAAAGAATACAGAAGCTATTTGTGCAAATGTGAATCTATGAAGTATGAAGCATATTGTTCATTCAAATGGTTTTTGTTCCATGTCTTGATTCTGTCACTTCCATACCGTGTCTGACAGTGTTTGTTTGATGTCTCTGTTGCCCAGGTGCTAAGGCATCCAGACCATGTGGCATCTGTGGTGTTCCTGTGGGCTCACCATGAGAAGATGGTGGCCATCGACCAATCGGTTTCCTTCATGGGCGGGATTGACCTGTGCTTTGGGAGATGGGATGACAGTCGGTATAGGCTGACAGATCTGCTCTCTCCCCCAGTAGCCAATCACACTACTGATGGCAATGCAGAGGTGAGAAGAGTTCATGCTCCTCAGTCCACACCATATAATACATGTTTGTGTTTACACCATAAGTGACATGTTTATAAGGTATATAGTTCAAATTTGATGGTAAAGTTGCAGATATTTGTATTTACTGTTTCAGTGCAGAAAGATAGTAATGATGATTTGTAAATATATACTTAATCAAAGATCCCTGTGCAGGTCCAGAGGTTTCTCTGTTGCCTCAAAGCATCCCCTACTGTTACTTTACCAGACAGAAAAATAGGTGATGGACCAGATAGACCAGGTGATGGACATGGGTGATGGGTTTCATACAGAGACAGTTGTGTGACCATAGCATTTGGTGTTAGCAGACAGTGGTGTTGCCATAGGTGTTTTTGGCTCTGACAGATGTTTAGGTTTTTGTTTGTTTTTGTTAATGGGTTCTTTGTAGATTTATCCAATGTTACAAGTGTATGCTTCTCCCTTGGAAATGTTCCTTTAGACGGAGGTTGATGTGACGGATGAGTCGGCCGTCCCTCTAGCAGAAGAATCTGAACCAGTACCTGAGGGGCAGATCGACTTGAAAAATAACACATGCTATTGGCTCGGCAAAGACTACAGCAACTTCTACAAGAAGGACTGGACTGAGCTGGATTCTCCTTTTAATGGTACACACACGCACACTTGACTAATGTCATTGAGTGTTACAGTGTTATCATCTCATTACTTGAGAATATTGGAATCAGTCATTCAGGAATGTGTTCAACTTTTGCCATAACAGACCATATCGACCGGAGTCAGGTGCCCCGTGTCCCTTGGCGTGATCTGGCTGCAGCTCATCATGGGAAGGCTGCTAGAGACCTGGCACGTCACTTCATCCAGCGCTGGAACTTTACAAAGGTTTCTGAGCATGGATTAATGAACTCAGTCTGACAAGCTCTCACTTATGAATCAGTCGCATTATAATTATAATGAATCAGTCTCAGAGTCAAGGAATTATGTCGTGCATCATAAACGAAACACCAAAATATGGGTAGGAAGTCAAAAATAGAATGAAATGATCTGAGGTACAAAGGTTAAAAGGTCATATTTAGCACTGAGCACAACAGGCATACTTTGAGCTTACAGCGTGATGAAGCGCGTTTTTGCTTTGCATTGCATTGCTGCAATAGTTTGATGAATGCCTTGGTCTGTGTCCATTCTGTTCCAGAAATATAATAAGCACAAGAATGACTTCTATCCCTATCTGCTGCCAAAATCCCACTGCACTGCAGACACTCTGCCTTTTACAGTGCCTGGATCAGGCAAAGCCTCTGTGCAGGTGTGTACACACACACACACACACACACACACACATGTGTGATGGTATAAGATGCACACACTTTCATGTGAGGTTTCTATTCCATTTAAATGGGCTTGTGAACAGTTTTGAAACGGCATTTGCAGGTGCTGCGTTCAGCTGACCGCTGGTCTGTCGCGGTGTGTGAATGTTCAATCATGAATGCCTATGTGGATACCATCAAGAACAGCCAACACTACGTTTACATTGAGGTATTGTTCATAGCACGCACTGTATGCTTCAGCCTCGTCTTTAGCCATTCAAAGTTGGATAATTTAATAATTTAAACAGGATAGGTCCTGTTCTGTTTACTTTGATTTTCATTTTACCAATAGAAAAACATGTGTGATACTTTTCTGAACTTTGAAATTTGAAAAAACACTTTGGCAGCCCATCAGTAAATCTGAATATTGCCAAATATGTGGCTTACTGTGTTGCAATGTACAGTATATATGTTTTTATCATGTACTAAATGTTTTTTTATCATACACAGAATCAGTTCTTCATCAGCTGTGCAGATGGGAAGAGTGTTCACAATGGGATAGGCGATGCAATTGTTGAGCGAATTCTTCGTGCACACAAGTGCGTGTGATCTATGTATTCTTCTTCATTGTTGTTAACATCAGTAGTAGTGTTAGTGTTATTTATTTTATTTTCTTCTGCCCACCACCCTATTTAATTGTCTTGCCTACTTTATCTTTATCTGTTAAATAGAGTAGTGTTTGTACATGCAAGAATTTGCAAGATATGTCTCTGTGTTTAAAGATGAATTGGTTATTTTTTTTTATTATTATTTGAGTGGCTAGCACGAGTGCAGGGCTGAAACGATTACTCAAGTATGAACTTGACTATGACTTGAATAATTCAACAAAGATGATCATTTTATTAGGCCTATGCTTTGACTTTCATTTTTGTTTTATATCCTGCTACAAAGCTTCAGCATGTTATTATGGAAGCGTATTTAAAGATGGAAAACGGCATGGTTTCTTTACCTGTCTGTCCCATTGTCAGACATCCAAGCCCACGGCAGCATAAAGGGTAGAACATTTTGTTGCACAGACTCTACAGACCTAGCCTACCCTCTGGCCTTGCATCAAAGCTTGGTCACCTAAACAGAAACCATTTGCACATTAACTGCAGTTTACCGAGTTCCAGAGTTGTATAAAAGTTGATGCTAGCTAGCCAGTTGTTAAGTATTATAATAGCACTAGCAAAGGGTTTTGAGCTTGGATCCATAATTGTTGCAGTTGAAGGAAGAACCCTTTTTGATCTGGAATTGTATTAATTTGCTTAGTCATATTAGCAACCCTTTCATGCTGCGTAACAAATTATTGATATTGCATTTATACAATTACTTGATTAATTGCCTAGTTCTAAATATTCGATATTTGCAGCCCTCCTTAGACCTACATTAGTAACCAGGCTTTTCATAAGATCTAATGAGTCATCCCTATTGAGTGTGTGTCGTGCTCATGCAGTGCCGGCCAGTGGTAACTTGTATTATGTCTTCTACTGTGTGTGTGTGTGTGTGTGTGTGTGTGTGTGTGTGTCCTGCTTTGTGTGTGTGCTCCATTAGAGAGCAGAAGAGGTATCGAGTGTTTGTGGTTGTACCCCTCCTACCAGGCTTTGAAGGAGACATTACCCAGGGCGGAGGCAACTCTATCCAAGCCATACTGCATTTTACATACAGGTGCACAAACACCTTTTGTACACGCACGCACGCGCACACATGCACACACACACAGATGCACACACATGCACGCACACATACACAGAATGTATTACATTTCATGTAATAATTTAGTGCTCCAAAAACTGTTTTTCAGGACCATGAACCGTGGAGAATATTCCATTCTGGCCAGACTCAAAGAACAAAGTAATCTATTTGCTCCATCTCTAATGATTTATATATTTATATGGTGGATGATGTTGTCTTCACCTACCCTCATTTTTTTTTTTTTTTTTTTTTTTTTTGATCTGGAGTCATCAATTGCACGGGGTGGTTAATGGTAGCACATTTTGAGTCACAAAATACAATTATTATTTTATTTCATTTATTTATTCTTTCAGAGAAATTTGATTTAGCCTTTAACTGTCCTGCAGCAAATCGGTGTTCATGAACCTACAGTAAAACAGCCATATTATAGTACATGTAAACTGAATCAAAAGTTTGTGCATAATTAATAAATAACGGAAAGAAATCATCTGTGGTGAAAATATAAAAGGGCAGATTAAGATCTATTTTTAACGTGTGGTTCTAAGTGGTAATGCTAAGCAGTCCACCCCCACCAACAGTGCAAGAGGATGAGTGGACCCAGTACATCTCCCTGTGTGGCCTGCGCACCCATGACAAGCTGTGTCAGTCTGCGGTCACTGAGCTCGTCTACGTCCACAGCAAGGCCCTGATCGCCGATGACCGCCGCTACATTATCGGTGAGTCACTCGAGTGGTCGTGGGTCTGAGTCCCAGACAAGCCGTCCGTGAGAATGAGTCACTGTTGTTAGCACTTGTCTGCAGTTGACTCCATGACTCTGGTCTTGTGTTGCCAGCGAGATGTTTTATCCATAATGAGCTTGTGGGGAAAACTTCTGCAGCACCCACTGATATTTCAACTGATGTTGTGTAACTGCTGTGACATAAATTAATATGCAGTATCAGGTACATTATTCAATATTTAGCAATTCAACAATTATGTAGATAAAAACTATGAATGTAGATGACTCGTTTCCCAGAAGTAGGTACATTACCTCAAACTCCTTAATTCCGAAGACAAATTCAATTACATTGCTGTATTTTCATGGTTGTTAATCTTGTAAGTGTAATAAGTTAATCATATTTTACTAACCTATGATTATACCAGTGAAGTTGTTCAATTTTAGCAAATCTAAGTGCCAGAGAATGGTTGAATCATTAAGATGAGCAATATTTTAGAGGACAGTTTTTAAACATTTGCATTGGTGAGCTGGAGTAAATAAGGAACTTGGGCACTGAGTCATGTGATGCCCCCTGCTGTCATACACTAGGATTGCATTTATAGGCATATTCGCTATATCCACAATTAAAGAGTAACTTCTTTTTTCTGATTGGCCAATTCTTTCATTTGACGGGTCTTCCAAATACCCCCCCCCCCCCCCACACACACACACCCACCCACACCCACATACACACACCCTACCCTCTTTCCTTTTCTCTCTCTTTCTTGCTCACTCTGCAGGGTCGGCCAACATCAACGACAGAAGCATGGTGGGTAGTCGTGACAGTGAGCTGGCCATCCTGGTGGAGGATGAGGAGCGTGTGCCTTCGGTCATGGGTGGAGAGGCGTACGAGGCAGGTCCTATGACACTGGCCTTGCGCAAGCAGTGCTTCAGGTAGGACCAGAGGCCCTTTAGTGGCTCCAGCAAAGCCATTAAGCCAAACTCCAATTAGTCTTACATCTCAGTATAAAGGCACCCCATGCAACATTTTATGTTTATGCTGGTTTAAGTTGATTTTTTAATGGTTAAATGGCCCACTACTGGTAAATGAAGCGGGTCCAGTAGATAAATACAATGGGGTAAGAAAGAAACAGAAATGGAATGAAACTGAAATCAAGTTTATCACCTTGTCAACAAAACATCAGTAATTCTTCTTATTCTTTGGTTTGCAAACAAATCCACATGGATTTTTTTTAACTCTTGCAGGCTCGCCTGGTGCTGCTTTAATTTCTTAAACAGTGATCTTGCTAAATGTCTATAGACAGTGGCCAATCGTTTTTACCAAGAGGATGCATCACTATTGCAGTTTCTGATTAGTTAGCTTGTGTAAAACACTGCCTTGCAGTTCATACTTGCCATTGCTTATACTCTGGCAATGACTGTATTCTAAGGATCCTGTTGATGCCAATAAGTAAGGATGCCTAATGCATTCCTATATAGTATTGTTCTATAGCAGTTGAAGGCTACAAAAGATGTAACTTGCATTACATCAGTAAATTGTATGGCATCCGTGTTGATTAGGCAGGCTAGGGTTGCGGCAATGTCTCTACTACATATTGTATTTACTGTAGCTATTTAGCACTACGTCAGAACTTTTTGAAAACTTTGGATTCTGTAACTAGAAATTGTAGGACCAACACAGAAATAAAGTGCTAATAGCACCATTTAAAATTAAATGATGAGTCAAACATTCCCTCTTTATGGCTTACAGAGTGTGCATGGCTCTGTATATATCTGCCTCCTATACACTTATTTTAGCGCATGGAGTCCTGTTGCAGTATACTGCATGTGTGCTGCTCTCTATATAGAGAAGGTGTTGTTGCTGAGAGCAAAGACTTGAGTTGTCACCACTTTGTTTTGGTGCACTGCTGAGGGTTAGGATTTTGAGTGGCTTGATCTGTCCCTGGTATAAGTGTCCAGAGTCTTTGGTCTGTCCAGAATAAAACAGATTTCGGACTGAGTTATTTTGGGAAAATGTACTTGTATTTGCACACACACGCACGCACGCACTTGCGCACAGCTGTGGTATGTGATCATTAATGCAAAATGTGGACAGGATTTTAGAGGATGACTGATAGGTACATCTGACTTTGGGGATGAGGAAATAACCAGCTCGTAGTGATTTATAGTGTGTGGGGGGATATAAAGGGCTTAACACTCCCACAGAGATGCTCATATTCAGGAGATAAATCACTTCCACTTTAAACCATTTGCAGCCCACACATTCAGAGTAAAAGAGTTTGATTTGGATTATTAAGGCTCCAAGGAATACCTTGAAATTATGCAGGAAATTCTGCTCAGGAACAACAAAATGGCTGTGTACATTTTTTATTTGTTTACAGCATAAATATACAAACAGCATCCATCTTTAAACAGTCAGGAGTGTGCAGGAGCTCATCTCATTTCCCTTGGGTGAGATATATCCTGATATGCCCACCACGCTCCCCCCAACACACACTATACACACACACTATATACACACACATACACACACACACGCTCAGATTTCCATGTCCAAAAATGTTTTGTCAGTGGAGTTTTGGAACGTTTGCACCGAGTGCATCTTTTTGAGATGGAAGTGCAACCAGTTGCTTTTCTTTCTGCGGGGGTGGCTGGCTGTTTGTGCCACCGAGCGACACGTGAGCATACTGTTCCTGGGCGAGATTTCCTGTCCTGAGTGCGAGAGAGCAGTAATGTGTGTCAGCACGCCGTGTGCCATACAGCTAGCCACCCCAGTATATTCACTCCTTTCAACACAGTTTCCAAGGTAACCAGCTGGGACTGTAAGTGCAGCAGAGGCCTAGTCCAACGTCTCTGAAGGAAGGAAAAGTTTTTTTTTTTTTCTTTTTTTTCCCCCCTCTTTTTATTTATTTACCTTTTTATTCATTTGAAACTATTAGAGTGTGGTTTTTGGCAAGACCTTGCCGTCATTGCCGGCCAAACAGCACTGTCACCACACCCAGTGTTTCCTTCGCACTTCCCTTTGGTCTGCAGGGTTCTCCTGGGGGCAGAGTCGGATTCCTCCATCAACATTGATGACCCTGTGAGTGATGATTTTTTCAGTGGAGTGTGGAACAGCATTGCTAGGTCTAATGCCAGCATCTTTGAGAAGGTAAGGTTATCTTGAGAGACAGGAACCTGTACAAACACACACACACACACTTCTGAATGACTTATTCCTCTTTGCCCTTTCTCAATTTCCTTCCTCTTGCCCCATCCTGGTGTTTTGCCCCTTTTGTGTCGACACGCCGCCCTCCAGGTTTTCCACTGCCTGCCCTCCGACTTCATCCGCAACATGGCGGCCCTGTCCGCACACGTCACCACAGGGGGCCTGAATGAAACAGACCCTGAGGCGGCAGCAGAGGAGCTGAAGGCCATCCGCGGCATCCTGGTCCACTTCCCCTTGCACTTCCTGTGTGATGAGTACCTGCTGCCCCGGCTCACCACCAAAGAAGGCATTGTGCCCGTGGAAGTGTGGACGTAGCAGGGGAAGCAGAGCCCATGTTGATGGTTGTGAGAGCCTCCAGAGCACACTGGAGTTCTCATTACCTATACCACCACTAGTACCAGGAAAAGATCCATATCACTGGTATCAGCATAATACTTTTTATTTGGTACATGGCAGTAGAGAAATTAGGTTGGAATTTATTGCATTAGTCTTTGTAACAATAGCTCTTAAGTAGATTCTTAGATTATAGACAATAATGCCTTACTGTCAAAATTATTTTTAGAATTTTAAAGTTTTACTACTCCACCTTTTTTTAAAACTAACAACCAAAATAATTTTAACAAGTGTGTATATATACTGTAAGAAGGTACTTTTTTCCAGAAACAAATAGCTTACTTATAATTTTCTTTTGAACTGTGTATCTAATAGTTTTTGTATTATCAACATACTTACTGTAAGAACTGCATTCTTGGGCTCAAAGGAAGGTTTAGAAAAAACTGTGTGACCTCAGAATTCTTCACTATTCATTTTCAATAAGAAAGAAGAAGCCTGTGAACAAAGGAATCATCTTTTATTGAGGTCCCTCTTTGAAGTAAAAAGTTCTGAGCGCTACCTGGAAAGCTCTTTCTATGCAGACGACTCAATGGATCCTTTTTTCCGTTCTCTGTTTACTGTGCCTCTTTCCCCGCTACAATCATGTTTGCAGATGTTGCACTGTTCTCTGTAATCCAGTTATTCCCCAGAGATGGTATTTAAGTCATGGATTGTACCACATCCGAGAAAGCACATGGACATTTCTTGGGCATCTTTAATGCTGTTCTAGTTGATTGTGTATCCTAACCACTAGAAAGCCCTTTAAGACATTTAGATTTGATGTATAACAAGAATATGTACTGTATATTATATAAAGTATAACTTACAGTTAAACCTGGAGTTATAGAGATATATTTTTAGTTTTGAAACCACTATGTATCTGATGCAGAATATGTCTCCATAGCACTTTTTTTATCTAAACAAGATGTCATTTCTCTCACTTATTTTGGATCTGTTTAAAATGGCTGCCAGTGAACTGTGCATCTGTAACTGTTTACAGGGGATCCACAGCTCATCAGATGCATGGAAATCCAGTTTTGAGATCAGAAGTCGAGTGTCTCTGATGATTGTGGAACGGAACGTACATTTATTGCATGAGTGTGGGCGGCTAGCCTCACTCTTTAATCTCTCTCTCTCTCTCTCTCTCTCTCTCTCTCTCTCTCTCTCTCTCTAGCACTACACCTCTCCATGCAGTAGCAGCGAATCTGTCTGAACATTTGTGGTTGTTATGGTGACGGGTATAAAGAGCTGACTGGATGGTGGCTGTTGAGTCAGAGAAGGGGAGAGTGAGGGAGATAGAGAGGGGTGATATAGCAGGAATGCAGGAGGGCCAGAACAGATGAATACAGTCCCCTGCAGAGGGGGCAATCAAATTACAGTAGGAGCAGTTATAAGAGAGACAGGAAGAGGAAATGAGAGGAATTTAAAAAAAATAGGCCCATCATGGATTTGCTCTTTCTTTCTTTTTTTCTCTTTAGCAATAATTGACATTTGGGTGGAGTGTGGGCAGTTTTAGGGATGGGTTCAATGCAAATTAGACACAAGAGGTAGGCTATTGAATATGGGGAACCTGCTGTCTTAGCATACATTAATAGTGGTGTCTCTTGCTCCCATAGCAACCAAGTGAATTATTGTTACATAATCATATCGTTAGGTTTAGGCAGGGAGAGCTCATAGATACAACACTGCACCTTACTTCAGTGCCTACAGCTAACCACATCAACATCACTTTCCTCCCACATCCATCTTTCATCCATTCCAGCCATGTCTCTATCTGATTCTCTTTCTATCAATGCATTCCCCATTATGGTGTCAAAATACCCTAAAGCAGGCATGACAAGTGGCAACATTTGTATGTGTATGAATGTGTATTTGATACTGAGCAACTATTCTACAACGCAGTCCAGTTACATTCCAATCAATACACAGACATGCATGATTGCAGATGAGTATGAATGCTGTGCAATAGTTTTATATTTTTTAAATGCTTAATATGTCTAAAGTCTACATTTTGTTAGAAGTTGTAGATGTAAAACAAAACTTTAAACTGTCTTTGTTAACATAAAATTATAACATGAAAATCTGTCATCATCATTAACTTTCTATTATGTTTTTGTACACTTGTCTTTCTTTCTACTTTTTACTATATCTTCGACACACTATTTGGAATAGATTGCATATCTTGACTTTTTATTGATTAATTCCGATTTAAACTGATGAAAACAAACAAAAAATGATTCGGTCGAACATTTTCTCAGGTAGCTTAGTTTGTCCCTGTTGCAGTACCGTAGTAGAACACTCAAGTCCAGGAAGAGTAGAACTGGAAGTGGTGAGTAGAAAAAAAAATTAGAAGAGTGTTGTACTAAGAGGAGGGACGTCATAACCCGACCTCAGAGAAAAACAGGATCATACCAAAACAGAAATAAGTTGGCTACAGTTGTGTCGTCCTCTCGGATGTATTATACGTGAATCGAAAGCGCATATGTTTTGTGTTTCCTCTCACTGTCATTTGTCAATTTTAGAGTAAGTTATTTATTTTCTTGAAAAAATTCGCAGCAAGCATTCAACGAGGCCAAGGCGGTGACGATAGCTCTCATTCTTTATTTTGTTTTTGTTTTTCCTTTTTATTTGCTTCGACGAATCACTGAAGGGAGTGCGCAACACGACACGATTGCAAATGGAATTAAAGTTTGTGAAGAGGGAATATTCGATGCAGGCATTTTACACGACTGGGCGTGGAATATAACTTGTGCTGGTGGCGTCTACAGAAATACATACAATTGCCTCTAAATGAAAGCAAATTTCTAGGTGACCGTAAACGAACAAGCAAAGCCTGACTCTGGAAGTCTGGATGTGTGCGTGGGTAGCTTGGTAACGCAAATGTTATGGCAGCTTTTCGAGGTTGATGCGGATATTCGCCACAGGCACTCTTGTTTATTAGCTTGGCTAGTCAGTTGGCGTTAGCAGGTTACTTAGCCATAACTTTTTTGCAACCCGTCAAATATTGCCTATTATCGTAAAGGTTGTTCTTCAATCAAATGAGCCATTTCCACTCGGTGTGGCTCTGCTAGTCTAGCGAGACATTTTGCATACGCAGTGTTGCTAAAATGAACGCAGATAAGGGGTGCACTACACCAGATAATATCGGGTCTCCGTTTCCACTCTATTGGAGTGGCACTTCAAGCTAATAATGTTGCGGTACAATCTTGAAGATTAACGCATAGCTAACCTACCAGCTGTGGCGCTAACGTGTCGGATCAAAATATAGCTCAATCCGATGACTGGATGATGACACGCTTTTAATATCAAACTAAGCTTGCATAAGTTAGCCTGTGGTTTGCAAGCAGATTTCCTCCTGGTTATAGTATTCAATGCATTCCTTTCCGCTTGCTAGCCAGCTAGTTTTCACAGACTCGTGTATCTTGATGTCACAAGTTTTTTCCCCACGAAGTACCAGTTCGTACCCTGTATCAGGCATCCTGTTGATATTTTGTGACACTCATTGAATTTCTTAGCAAGTGACTGGTGACTTGAGTCAGAATATTCGGCAACAATGACAGAAAACGCACCCACAAGAAGTCTTGATGACATCGACCTCTCAGCCTTACGGGTAAGTAACGTTATTCATAGTTATCCATGGTATCTGTCTCCAACTCCACTGTTTACACAGTATAAGTACACTGCATCAGGGTTATGCAAACGAATACATTTACCAAGATTATGTGTTTTTTTTTAATAAGTCTTAATTGTTTTATGGCATCACCAGCTTCAATCTCATTAATTAGCAGTACAGTATATCCACCAAGCTCGTCTTAGAGACAGCGTTTCCCGGGCCAGATCACCTGTCAAGTGCGTGGGCATAAAACCCATTGCATTGAGTTTGGTTAGGTAGCACTGTATTCTACTCCATTTGCAGTCGTGCACACTTATTACTACTATTTGTCTGAAACCTAAAGACGAAATTGTGTCATTTCTGTCAGATGTCCAATAGGCTAGTCACAAATTATAGTGTTGTTCGATTCGACCCAGAAATTTACACATGGCCCAAAGTAACAAACTGGCATTACTGGCCCAGATTATGGGATAAATATTGGACGTCGTTCCACTGAATTCCTTCTAGTGTTACTTGTTTTGTGCCATGCGTAGAAAACCTGTTGGATTGTTGCGCTGGAGGGCAGGAGGTGAATGAAAACTATTAGCTTCTGGGTCAACCCCTTTTTGTTCCAACAAGGATTTTTTTTTAATCCACTCACAAGTCGTGGGCTAGTGGTCATGTTGGGCCTCAGTGTCAGAAGCGAGGCCGCGTTCCACACCCCTATCCATTGTCAGCTAGTGCTCTGGTAGGCTACAGTGAGTTACAGACGTCGCGCTTTGCTTCTTGCTGCGCAGTTTCATTCCCCCGTCAGAGATGGGAGATGGAGAGAGAATACGCTTAGAGAGGATGATTCACTTGAGCTCATTGTTTCATAGCTGTCCTATATTGCACCCACTCTCCTACCGCACAGTAATGCCTAGATACAGAGAGCAGACACGCAGGGTTTGGTTGTGCTGGTTGGTTATTGTAAAATCGCCTGAAACTTTACATTTTCTTTGATTATTTGTGTCAGCAGAGACACCATCATTATAAAACTGTTTCTGTAAACTGGTCTACCTTTAATGTAACCTTTGTTTATAATCTGGAAGCACTAAAACCATGGACTCTGATTTGGCTAATACCTTAAAACCAAATGCATAGACCTATTTTAATGTTTAAGCTTGGAGTGTGACTGATGTAGGCCAAAGGAATCGCTAAGCATCAATAATGAGCATTAGGCCTGTAACCTAGTTCTTAACATAGGCTAACAGTGTGTAAAAGTGTGCATAGCCCAGTGAAATCATAGCAAGGCCTAAGGTTGTCTGTAGCCTCACAGGTAGAAATGTTTCCTGGTTGTGAATGTTAATCAAGTTCAAACAGATGGATTGGATCATCTAGACTACACATTGCACCACGCTAAAAGTGATTAGCCAACTGTTGCTGGGCAGTTTATGACAGTAGCTAAATCAAAGCCGGGATAGTCTTATTAATATCCTGATTATATTCGGGATACAGTACAGTAGCATATGTGTTGTGGCACATATACTACTGAAAAATGATCATATAAACAATAATAAACATCGGTAGTGACTCGCTTCTTGCAGTACTTTTTGTTAGAGGCATGTAGTCAAGGGTTTTTTTAGGTTGTCATAAGGCATAGTTGCTGTGTTGCCTGTTGTTTTAAGCCACCCCACCCCCAGTCCTAGAAGTGGATGGAGAAAGACAAAATAGAATATGTTAAGAGCTTTCTGAATTGTGATGTGCAACGATTCAGAACAACTTCCAGTTGAAATCACAGAATAAAACAGTACAGTGTGTGTATGTATGTATGTGTGTATGTATGTATGTATGTATGTGTGTGTATATATATATATATATATATATATATATATATATTAAATCAAGGCAGTACAGACTTTAAAGTGGTGATTACCTATTGCCATACAGTAGGCTACATGTTGTAAAGCTTGTTGTTGCTTGATGTGCAATACAATGCTAGGCCTGCCTGTTAGTATCACAATTCTTGAAAAGAAAATGCTCCCATCCTAAGGATAACCTTATGAATTTTGCAGGTGAAAATTTTTAATTTTTAATAAATTAATACTCACATTTTTAGACCATATATTAAAAGTGTAGGCACCCAGGTGAATAGTGGGCCTTATTTTCTACCTTGTTTTAGTTAGAAGGTTAGATCGACTTGTTAAGTGAAACAACTAGTTGTACTGTTGCAGCAGATTGCTTTTATAAACCTGGTTTGCTTCTTGATTGAGCTTCAAATATCATGACGCTATTGACTGAATAGTGTAAATACCAAACCAAGAATCAATCCAATTGTTCTTGTTCAGGAAGTGCTTGTCTCAGGATTTGGTATTGTTCCATTGCTATGTTGTTATATGCCCTCTTTTACAAACAAATCTTAGTGGTAGCCCAAGCACTATACTGGTCCATCCAACATCAGCTTGTTAGAAACTATTGATTTGGTTCAGCACTATGAACATTTGTGTGCACTCGCTTCTAATACAGAATGTCTAAGGTACCACATGGCCCATTCTTAGAGACACTAATTAGGGTACAACACTGAGCGGTAAATAGGCTTTAAGTTTTGCAGTGAGTAAGTGTTGAACACATAAGCATTTTTCTTCAATACAGGAATTGGATATCTGTTCAAGACATGTACATGTAAAAATCCTGACTTTAAACTGCAAACTCCATAACATTATACATTATTATTATATATTTCCTTTAACAGTCCTTATACATTTAGTCCCCAATAGTCAGAACTACAAAAAGGTTTCGCGTTGCAGAGGTGTTACACAAAACAACATTGGCACAAAAGAAAAAAGACTGTGACTCCACAGCCTGGAACGTGGGTCTCCAGTGAGCTAAACATGCAACTTGAATACAACACTAAAAAGCCAGGCTTGCTAGTATGACGGAGCACATTGTCAACCGCGGGACCATGATCTGCAAGTAGGAGGAACACCACGCCCCTGTAAACTGCAGGATTTCTTCTAGGTTAACCGGTCAAGGCGACAGACTAGTAGATGACGATTCAAGTGTCACTCCAGGACTGGGGGGTGGCAGGTCTGCAAATCCTGCATACGGTGTGTCCAACGTCTGATCAAACTACAATGTCACAGTATTTCATGTGTTGTCTGTATTGTGTGTTTAAACCAGTTTTCTATTCTTCAGTAATAGTGTCTTAATGGATGGGGGCAATACACTATGTAAAATTGTCTCTGTTCCTGTCTGAAAATACAACTGAAAACTGGCAAAAAAAAACCCTCCTGTGTAATTGGAGGATGATACTCGTTCCACATGCAGATAATGGTCCCAGTGGTGCTCACTAAGAGGGATCAGAGGTTTTGAAATACATCTGTCACTAGTTGGATTGAGCTCTTGCCTTCACCAGCATGAGACATTCTTGTGCCACGCCTCAGTATTGGAAAACCTTTTTGTGGCCCTCCAAAAAGGACTAACCTGGCTGATGATGATATTAAGCACACCTGGGTGACAGAATTATCCCACCTTCAAACCACTCATAGATTTCTTGCCATCCCCATGCCTTTTCTCGTTTTCGTTTGCCTTTTTCTTGGCATGTCCGGTACAGCACATCGTTCTCCTTGCCAATGCAGTCTCACTTCAATAAACTTAACACTATGTTTGGCTTCCAGAATTCTGCTTTCTTTACATGTCAAGATTTCTTGGGTTAATACCAATGTCGGTTCAAAATTTAGATGGAGTCCAGAAATACCCTTATTGTTATACCTATTTTTCAGTACCTATTATCACTGCTGTATTTCTCTGGCAACCACAGGCAGGTTAGTTGTGAGTCATTTACCATTCTCTTTCCTTCCTGACGCCATGGAGCTGTGTGCAGCTAGTGGATGCTGTGTATTTTATTTCTCTCTCTCTCTGTCTGTGTCTCTCTCTCTCTCTCTCTCTCTCCTTCCCTCTCCTTCTCTCCTAACAACATAAGAGTTTGTTGACGTCAGCACTCCCCAGACTCGTTCCGTTTTCTCATCTCTCTGCCATTCTTCCCATCATTCCTCCCTTCATGTTTCTCTTCCTCTCTTCCCACTCTTTCGGTACACAATGTGGGCGACTCTGCCATGTCTCCTTGTTCCTCATCCTGGAGATAATTCTATTAGCATCCTCTTGTGCCAGATCTCCCTCTCTCTCTTTCTCTTACACACACACACACACACACACACACACGCACACACACACGCACACATTCTCTGTCACTCTCTTTCTCTCTCTCTTGCGCACAAACACACACATACTCACTCTCTCTCTTCCCCTCACATTCACTCTCTTTCTCTTTCTTGCTCTCACTCCTCTCTCTCAAACACACACACACACACACACACACACACACACTTTCTCTTTCTCACACACGCACTTCCTGCACATCCACTCACCTAAGTGCATATCCCTGGCCTGATCATTCCTAGTGCCTGTGGCCCAACCCGTCCCCTCTCCTCCACGTCTCTCCCCATTATTGCCCCTGGAGCCTCTATCCCATCCCAGTATGTGCAACATGGCTCGGGTGCTTGAGGTGGCACGCTGACCCTGGGCGTCGGTTGCCTTTGCCACACTACAGTATGTGATATTCCTGATCGAAACGCTGTAGAGAGACTTGGAAAGGTTCTTATTTTATGACGGCTGCAGCTTAATGAAGTATGGAGATCCTAATGCCGGTGGTCATGTCACCTCAGGTGTCAAGGATCCGCCTGTTTTCTGTCTGCATCTATGGTCTGCGTCAAGCAGAACATTTCCCACCATTCTCCTTTGGTTCAGTGTGGCTACAGTCTTAGGTAATCCTGTATGTTGGGAATGAGCTAAGTATGTTTTTCCATAACAGAGATGGAGCGAAAGAGATGGGGGGGGGGGGGGGACAGAAAGAGAAAGAGGGGAGGGAGAGGGGAAGAGGGGGATGTATTTCTGGAGGCAGATGAGAGCGTAATAGTCACGCTGTACGATTGAGCTCCTCAGCGTTAGCCCTTTACGCCCACACCTCCACACACAGGCCATATTGAATCACAGTGTGAGTGTGGAGCATCTCTCTCTCTCTCTCTCTCTCTCTCTCTCTCTCTCTTTCTCTCTCTCTTTCTCTCTGTTGGGGAAGGCTTAATTAGCTTTATTTTAATAAAGGCCTCACAAAGGTTGCCGATAGACACAAAGACAGACGACCACTTCACAGCCCAGCCTCGTCTTCCTTGCAAACACTTTTCAGACAGATTATGTCGGCCTAAAGATTTTGCTTATTTAGTGCACTGCAGAGAAGCGGGTTGTTTAAATCTCCTGTCCGAGGTGAAATTTAGCCTCAGTTGTCAACAGACATTTTCTCCCATCTGACAGCACATTAAATAAAAGATGTATATGGTTTTTGGAACACGGAAAAACAAGATGAGTAAAGGCCCAGAGAACTGAATTAAATGGCTGTAAGTGGAGTGTGTGTGTGTGTGTGTGCAGGGTTTTGGTCATTTTGGGGGGTTGGTGGGTGGGGGGATTTTGTGACAAGTCCAAGTGTTTGGACAGACCAGTGGGGTACTCAACTGTGCAGTTCCACTCGCTCGCTATCCATCTCCATTTTATCAATGCACTGTCATTCCTGTCGTTTATCCAGGACCCAGCGGGGATCTTCGAGCTGGTGGAGGTCGTTGGCAACGGCACCTACGGACAGGTGTACAAGGTGAGCAAAGGAGAGGAGAGGTGAACGGAAGGCCTGCGATCATTGCCTCAAATGAAAAAAAACATTCTGTCTCTAACATGAATGTCTCATTATGCACCTATTTCTTCCTTTGGCCTCATGATTTACTGACACGGATTGATTGTACTTTGAACTTCTGAAGGTTGTGTCAATCAATGGTTTGAATATGGAATGAATTGCCTAGTCCTAATGGATGGAGAGCCTAGTTCTGCATTAGGAATGGCAGGTGGGAGGCGGCGGGAGAAGGCTGGAGTTGGAAGATGGCAGCTCCAGCTGAGGGGTCCACAGTATCTAATGTTGTCGAGGCTTTGAGTGCGGTGTGATAAGTCTGAGCTTACGCGGGGGATTAGCGTGCGCCACTGGCAGCCAGAGGAGCAGTGAAAGCCGGAGAGGCTAACGGTGATGGATAAATGTGCACCGATGACAGGTGGAGAGAGGTAGAGAGAGAGAGAGTGTGTGTGTGTTTGTGTGTGCGAGGCAGGAAAGGTGAGGGAGAATAGATAGATTCTTTATTGATCCCCAAGTGGAAATTCAAGAAATACACGTAAATAGAAATAGACAGAAAAGTGCACTAGGAGTTGGAAGTGGCCGTAGCACTCTTGCACAGGCCAGTAGAGAAAGTGTCAGGCAGACCTAGGGTGGCACTGGGAGTAATTAGACTTCCTTTTTGCTATTTTTAGAGGCAACATCTGCTGTGAAAACAACTGAATGTGCCTATGTGATGGATGAGCTTATGACGAATGAGTGATCCCTAACCCTTTTTCAATCTCTCTCACTTTCTCTTTTTCCCCTCCTC
>JAGFZM010000052.1:296823-330348 GCA_017657215.1 Limnothrissa miodon
TTCTGTCTTTAACTCTAACTCCTTCTTTTTCTCTCACTCTCTCCAACACCACCGGCTGCTTATTTTTGTTCCGCATTACATAATCGCAGAGGCTTGGCTTTGTGGTCAAGAACGGTGTATATTTTTGCAAGTCTGTGACGTTCACCTTTATTATTCTCTTCCTCACTCTGTTTCCTTCTCTCTCCCTCCCCTTACCATTCCCCTCTTTCCTTTACCAACCCTTATTTCTGTTTTTGCGTGATCTATGCCTACATCGTGTTTACAAATGCTTCGGTGAGCTGGTGCAGACTGAGTAGTGTTTGTATTCAGAAAGAGAGAGAGAGAGAGAGAGAGAGAGAGATGGGGTGAGATGAAGAGAAAGCTATTTTAGTGGAGTCAGCAGCTAGGCGTCCCCTCTCTGCGCTGGTCGCCACCCAGCGCCCGCAACAACTGTGCATTCCACAGGCACAGCAGAGAGAGAGAGAGGGAGAGAGGGAGAGAATGAGAAAGACAGTGAGGGCACCACAGAGGTCTGAACACTGAACGGACGCAGTGTTCTTTTTCACGTGTGGCCCGCCTGGCACGGACAGCACTCTCACTCGGTGTGTGTGTATGTGTGTGTGAGTGTACTTGTGTGTGTGTGTGTGTGTGTGTGTGTGTGTGTGTGTGTGTGTTGCTCTGCAGGGACCGGGCAGAAGCGAGGAGTGCCCAGCCCACTGCAGCTGGCACTAAAGCCATTAGTTCTGTGACCATTAGCCATTCCTTTGCCGCCGTTAGAGCTTGAGTTGGAGGGTAAAGAGAGTATTAACACAACCCCCCCCCCCCCCCACACACACACACACACACACACACCACAGGGCAGGAATACATATTTCATTACATGGAAAACAACATGGCTGTAAGAATTATGGGTCACCCAAAATTTAGCCTAAGTCAAGACCCTTCCTCACCCCTTGAACCAACCCTGTTTGCTGTTCCCTGTGTGTCCTGTCGGAGTCAGAGCAAGTGCAAGTTTGTTGGCTCAACAGCTCTCTTTTGTGTAAATCCATTACCCACAATGTGGATGCTTCTTGGGTCACGATCGAAGGTAGGGCATGACCCGTCAGGTTCACAAGTGTAACTCAGCCCAGCTAGTCATGACTGTAAACAACACATGCACAGGCCGACGGATAGGAACCAGGATGGTTCATGCCGGTGAACCTCCTGATGATGGTTCATTAGGCTCCATTCAAGTCCTGCAAAGATTCGTTTTTCACAAAGTATTCGGTTCTAAAGATAATTGACGTGCATATTGTTTCTTGCTGTCACCCTCTGCGTATCCACTGGCTGTGTTGAAAAGACTGCTAACTGTATCCCTAGCTATCATTACATGTTTGTCTGGATAGAGAAAGAGTCGATTCGGGGTCGACTCTAAACGGCCCATCCACATACAGACCTGATTCGAATTCTTTTCAGTTTAATTTTTTTGCACATGATTTCCATGGCTTGTATATTATTTTTGTATGCCATCTAAGTATTTTGTTTTTTAGGTTTGCTGATTTTGGCTTTATAATGTCACTTCATTATGTGAACACTATTAAAAAATCTGTGAAAAGTCTATAAGATTTTGCATGGAAGTTTTTCTGCAAGCTAGTTTAAAGCTCCTGGCCCGCATCCAGTTTTACTCCCCAAATGAATAAACATTAAATGGCTTACTAGCTTACTGGAGTAAGCATTAACAAAATCTAGGAGTGACTTTAGCATATAGCACCGATGCGATTCATGCCATTTGTGTGCTCGAAAGTGTACCACTGCCCTTAGTAGCATAGTATAATGGGGAATCACTGGTGGGTTTTCTTGGGTGGCTCTGACAAAATTGGCATGAATAGTAATCACCTGACTGCAGAGGCACATTTCGGTTCAGGTGTGTGTATGTGGGGGGGTCGTATTGAAAACAATGAAATTTGCACAAATGAGCCATGTGCCCTGCACAATTCATTACACAACTTGATGGTTGCATCCAGAGACTCAGACCATGGTGCGGTTTGTTACCTGTCTCTCTCTGACTCATCCCCCTCTCCGCTGTGCCTTTCACGTATCCAGGTCCAAGAAGTTCATTGACTTCATCGAGGGCTGCCTGGTGAAAACCTACCCCAGCCGACCTTCCACCGAGCAGCTCCTCAAGCACTCCTTCATCCGGGACCAGCCCACCGAGAGGCAGGTGCGCATCCAGCTGAAGGACCACATCGACCGCACCCGCAAGAAGCGTGGGGAGAAAGGTGAGTGCTGGCAGTGTTGCGTTTCAAAAACCGGTCTCTGCTGCCTCAGTTTACCGATGCAAACACACAAAAGTGTTTTTTCCCCCTTAGCTAGGGTGTGGCTGCTTTGGTGGTTGTTTTGTTTGTGTGAGGATGGCTGGGTGGGTGGTTGGGGATCACTGAACTTGATATGCATCTTGTGAACTCGTTCAACAATGGAAACTGAATCTTTTGTATATCATCAGTATTTTGTCAATAGTCATTAAGCATTTCTTCTGCATAACAGGCATTGTGTTGACTTGTCTAACCTACATAATACCCTCTTTCTTTTCCTCTGTTCATCTCTACCTCCTCTCTCCCGCTATACCTCACCATGCCACAGAGGAGACTGAGTATGAGTACAGTGGCAGTGACGATGACGATGAGAACCGCGGGGATGACCGAGAGTCCAGGTAATCTGCACCTATACGGCAGCGCACCAGCACATGTACTGCACTGCAGCTCACTGAAGGACCACTGCCCCATAATCTCACTCTGCTACTAACTTGCTTCATCCACCATAGCCGAAGCTACTGACATAGTGTAACAGGCCCTGAGGTTGTGTCAGCAAAGAAGTTATTGTCTTCCAGATAACTGGTGAGAAAAAGAAAGGTTTTGTTTCAGGGTGACGCATGCCTGGTGGCACTCCTACAGGTTTGACTGGCCCCCCCATGGGCATGGGGCCAGCAGTGACAGACCTGCCCAAACATCTCTGGGGTGCTGCGTTTCACCTGTAGCATTTTAAAGGCACAACGCTCAAACAGCCTTGACATCTTGCTTTTCACCTGTAGGGTTTTTTTTTCACACAATGATAGTCTTTTTCACTTTGGGTCCTTTAGTTATGGTGGTCCACAGTTTACAAACGCAGAATGCCAGGAGTGTCACTCGACAAAGGGAGAATATATGAGAACTAGGTAATCTTGACTGTGAGTTTAACCTTCACTATTTGCTCTGGTCATTTTCCTTTGTGTCCGCTCATTGGCTGAATCAAGTTTTCTCTAAATCCTCAAAGACTTGACTGGCATAAGTCCGGTAAGCATGAAGGTACTTCATGCCATTTAAAATAAGTCTGAGGGTTAAGGGCGTAGGGCTTAGTGAGGGGATGTGGATAAGACATTTGTTTCAGTGCCCTATTTTTCTGCTGTGTCTGTCTGGTGCCGTTGTCGTTGTCAGACGTAGTTCTTGAATGTATGGACCATTATATTGACCATTCCCTACGCCCCCGTGTGCGTGCGTGTGTGTGTGCTCCTCAGCTCCATCCTGAATGTGCCGGGCGAGTCGACGCTGCGACGGGACTTCCTGCGCCTGCAGCAGGAGAACAAGGAGCGCAAGGAGCAGGAGGCCCTGAAGCGACAGCAGGCCCAGCTGGCGGCGCAGCGCCGCGACCCCGAGGAGCACAAACGGCAGCTGCTGCACGACCGCCAGAAACGCATCGAGGAGCAGAAGGAGCAGAGACGCCGCCTGGAGGAGGTAGGAGGACCCCAACACCCACACAGCCCTCCGCCCCCACCCCAAACACGGCCACGGCTGCTGCCGTGGCAACATCACCACAACAGCAACAGCAGCAGTAGTAATGGTCAAGCAGTGTCAGGGCAAAGGAGACTGTAGTGCTAATTTGGTGTCGCCTCCCCCTTTTTACCCTTGCCGACTGCTGTTCTGCAGCTCTTTCTGTCCATTTCCTCATGGAGTTTGTCTGGATTTCTGATCTACATGGATCAAGTATGCCACGTACCATACAGCTCATCTGTATTGTATTTTCCTATTTCCATCCAGTTTGCAGAGTAGAGTGTCATTAGTTCATTGAGAAGTGACACTAGAACATCTGGGAGAATACAGAAAAAATATTTATCCGGATTTATCTTTTTCATGTTTTTTTAGTTTGTTTTGTGTGTTTCTCTTGTTCAAGAATCAAAGCACACAAACAATGTAATGCCTGGAACATACAAGGTACATACAGTGTCTTTCAGTGGTTATTCTGAACCGAGACTACCACGTCAACTGAATTGAACACGCAAATGGCCGATGCTACCCCTGTGCGGTCGCTCTCCACCCACCGCGTTTAAAAATACCTGCTGCTGTCACACGTCTGTATGTTTCCGGGCTTTAGCACGCCGTCTGGAAGGCGTCCTGCTTACGTGTGCCGTATGCATTACCCTGCATCAATCCGCGCCTTGTTATTGTGGAGTACCCCGCTTTATAGAGAGCAAATGAGGCAAAGGAATATTCTTGAGGTTGATGATGCAGCTGAAAGGGTGTCTGCGACAGACCTCGGAACACAGCGAACACATCTGCCGCTGCTGCACCCTGCAAACAGGCTCTGCAGCAGCGCTTATTCCTCAGCCTGAGCTGTTTTTTATTTTATTTTTGTTCACAATAAGTTTTGCGAGTGTTGCTGTGTTTTAAGATGAAAGCCTGACGGGCCGTAACGAAACAAAACAAACCGAACAAAAATCTGTCATTCTCTTAGTCTATTGCTGTCAATAAGTTGTCCGTGCAGAGAAGAATTGATTGTGTCTGTCATTAAAGAAGAGGAGGAGGGTCGGGTGGCAGAGAAGGAGACGGAGGGGGAGAGAGAGAGAGAGGGAGAGGGAGCATTTGTTTCTTTCCTGTGAGATGGCTAGGCATTAATTGGTGACAACAAAAGCAGAGACACACATCTGTAATGTAATAAGCATCATTAGCTAGTTATATTTATCTCTGCCTTTTGTGCTGCACAGAGGAGGGAAAAGAATCCTCTCAAAGGAGAGTCGTCTTGATGTGGGTGGTGTGGGTGGGCTGTAGTGCTGCCACCCAGCACTAAGAAGATCGTGTTGGGGGGGGGGCTCGGAAATGCACGAGACCCCCAAAGCATTGACACCCCCTCTGTCGCCCCACACCCAACCCCCGAGGCAGGCCGGAAGGAGAAACTGCGCCTTTGCGTTGCTGGAGTCCACTCTGAGCTGCGTGGGTTTAATCTAGCGGATAGGCCCTGGGACCACAGGGGCAACCGAGAAGCATTTGTGCCGCTCACACAGGGCTCCGAACGCGAGAGCGTGCAGATGTTTGAATGGTGGAATGGCACGCAGAGCTGAATAATGGAGACACAAATCCTATTAATGTTGAACTGAATTACTGAAAGAAGGGGGCAGGAAAAAATAGCAAGCAGTGTTGCAGTCCAGTGAGTCACAATTTCCATCATGAAATGCCCCTCATTTCCTTTATTCCCTCATTCTGTCTCTCTCTCTTTCTCTCTTTCTGTCTCTCTCTCTCTTTCTCTCTGCATCTCTTCCATTCCACTCTTGAGAAAGTAAGATGGTTTTAGCAGCAGCAAGGCATGTATTTGTTAAGCCAAGTAGTACAAGTGACTCACATCTCTGTTTTCTCTCTCTCTCTCTCTCTCTCTCTCTCTCTCTCTCTCACGCTCTCTCTCTCGCTCTCCCCTTTTCTCTCCTCTCTTTTTCTCCCTTTCTCTCTCTCTCTCTCTCTCTCTCTGTCTGTCTCGTGTGCGTGCACGCGGTCTCTCTTAGCAACAGAGAAAAGAGCGAGAGATGGTGCGACAGCAGGAGAAGGGCCCCCACCGCCGACTGGATGACATGCGGAGGGAGGAGGACCGGAGGATGGCCGAGCGAGAGCAGGTAACCAATCCGCTGCGTCCCTGCCACCACAGCTAGCCAATCGCAGGGTGCCAAGAGGCGTGGCTTTGTGCGCAGCCTCTTCGAGCTTCACTGTGAAGCCTCTCTGGCCCTGGAATGTCTGTGACGAGGGTTGCTATGGAAGCAGATTTTCACGATGCAGCAGTGTGTCTGTGTGTGTGTGTGTGTGAGTGTGTGTGTGACAGATAGAGAGACCTAGCTTGTGTGAGAATGTTGTTTGCAGATCTCTGTGGGTGAGCCAGAACCTCACACTCTGCCATTGCGCTCCTGTCCCTAGGACTGAAATTGACAGAAACATTCCACACTAATCTGTATGAATTACAGGAAAGCTCCTTAGACTTAGCCCCACCTCCCCACACCCCCGCCCCCACCCCCTGGCCCCCTAAGCAGCTGTTCAACCAGGGCAGGACAGAGGCGTTTATCACCCTCCACCAGCACCACCCGCTACTATCCCATAAGTTTCTCCATACAACCCGCTCGACCGCTTTGTCAGCAGTTCAGTCGGGTGGAAACTATACAAACATAGCAGGAATTTCAGAAATGTGTTGGCACTGTTATCAAGTGCTGCAGCCTGCAAGAGAAATGTGCCAGTGTTCGCGTTGCTACGAGACTCTGCATGCAAGCGAGCCGTTCCACTCTACCTGGCCGGTGCAACCAACGAGCTAGCTCAAAGAACCGGGCTGCCAACAAGGGCGCAGCCTTTTCCCCCTCAGTGGGGTCTGTTTAACCTGGCAATGTTCCTATCTCACTCTCTCTGTCTCTTATTTCTTTTTCTTCCTTCCTCGGGTGTTTTCCACTCTCGCTTGTTATCCGTCTTTCTTTCTTTCTTTCTTTCTTTCTTTCTCTCTCTCTCTCCCTCCGGCTGTCTCTCTCTTCAGGAGTTCATAAGGCATAAGTTAGAGGAGGAGCAACGACAGTTAGAAATCCTGCAGCAGCAGCTTCTGCAAGAGCAGGCATTGCTCATGGTAAACTGCTCTCTGTGGCTCTGTTTTCCTACTGCATAAATCTGTGTGGCTTTTACTCCCTTACTTTCCCTCATTGACTCCCTTTTTGTGTCCCTTCTTTCTGCTGAAGCTTAAGAAAGGTGGCAGATATGATAAACTCCTATGCTGTTTTTACCTCTTAACGTGATCGGCACAACAGGGCCCTTAATAATCTATATATATATATATATATATATATATATATTAGCGTGTTTATCAAGTGTTCTTTTACGAAACAGAACACTTGAGAACATTGTCATGTTGTCAAGCCAGACAAGTTGCTGCATGTTCCACTCTGTGTGTGTGTGTGTGTGTGCGTGTGTCATAAAATCTTAGCTGCATGTGTGTGGCATACAAGCCATAAAAAGCACAAATAAACACAGACTATAAAGATCGCCGAGGTCATTATTCAGGCCTCAGAAGGAGACAAAAATGGTCTGCATGTGCCCACAGCTCAGACAAATGTCTGCCCTCAACCTGCAGAACCCCACATCCTTTCACACACACACACACACACACACACACACATACACACACACACACAGAATCTCAACACATACAAACATGCAAAATCCAACTACATGCACACTCACTCACACGCGTACACACACACACACACAGAATTTGGTCACATGGACAGAGCCTTTGTTATTGCCCTGCGTTGCTCTCCCCTGACCCTTGGCCTGTCTACGCACTGTCCGCAGGAGTACAAGCGCAAGCAGTTGGAGGAGCAGCGGCAGTCTGAGCGCCTGCAGAGGCAGCTGCAGCAGGAGCATGCCTACCTGGTGTCCCTGCAGCAGCAGCAGCAGCAACAGCAACAACAGCAGCAGCAGGAGAAGAAGCCCCAGCTCTACCACTACAGCAAGAACCTGGAGGCCAACAACAAGCCGGCGTGGGCCCGTGAAGTGAGTGGGAGAGCGGGGCCGCCTACGTGCCAACATGCACAACCAGCAGGGAGGGGGGGGGGGGGGGAGGGAGAGAGTAAATTGTGTGGTGGCTTTCTATATCTCCTCCTATTTTAGCCCTGAACTTTTTGCATTTCTTTTTTTTTTTAAGATAAAAGTGTATGGTGTGTACAGTATCTGCATTATGTGGATGGATGGATGGATGGATGGGTGTTTTTCCTGGCTGTCTTGTTCGCTTTTAACCACCACTCTCCACCACCTCCTTTTGCCTGCCCCCACCCCCCTGGCTTATATAGGTGGAGGAGAGGAGCAAGCTGAACAGACAGGGCTCGCCCAAAATCTGCACCACCGTGTCCGACACCAACATCCAGTCCCGCTCCGATTCTATCAACCAATCAGGGGCGGCGCAGGCCGCCCAGACCCCGCCCATGCAGCGTCCGGTCGAACCGCAGGGTGGACAGGGCAAGGTTTGCATTTCTTTTTTTTTTTTTTTTTTTTTTTTTCTTTCTCTCTCTCTCTCTCCATCTCTCTCTGATGCTGTCCATATGGAGAGCAATATGTCTTTGGAGAGGCTCGTTTGAGGCAGCCATGAAAGTCCAGGTTCAATGTGGTAAGATAAGAGACAAATAAATTAACCATAAAATGAAGAACAGTTGCACAGAGTTCACAGTTCACTTAGCTTTATCATGCACTGATTATGTAATCGTTATCTTCCTTTCAAGTGGAAATGCCTTGTTAGAGACTTTTCTGTTAGACCTTTCCTGCTAAACTTTAGCCTTGTTAGCTTCTCGCAGTGTCTTATTCTGACCTTTCTGCCCGCCGCTGCGTAGATCTAATACTATCTCTAAAAGTGCCTCTCGTCTCTTCTCTCTTCTCTTTCCTGGTGTTTGTGCTTTTCTTTTCTTTTTTTCCCTGCTGCATGTTCCGACCTCCTCTGGGATGTGTGGGATATGTCCTCCTCTTCTGCTTACGACGTGCGGATCTTCTGCTGGTGGCCTTGGCTTCAACTCTCATCCTATGCCTTGTGCCTCCTTAAATGGAATCAACCACTGGAATGCACTGTACACTAAACCATCAATAATCAATCACCACAAATCCTCTTTTTTTTATACTCTGGATTTTTTCCCCTCAAAATCTTTCCTGTTCCCTCAAACCAAAATCAATGATCTTCTCCACCAATAATTTGCCTCACACTCCTCGGTGATCTCCCTCACTTGGTTGTCCTTAAATCACACCCTCCCCCCACCACCACCATCGCCACCCCTCTCCTCCTGGTGATGGGATTGCTCCCCTGGTGTCCACCATCCCACTTGCCCCTTCACCCACTCAACCACCCATCTCCTAACTTCTCCGCCCACTTGACCCTTTACCCACGGGCAGTTCCAGATGGCCCACCTGGTGCCGCTGAAGCCCTACGCGGCCCCTGTGCCCCGCTCGCAGTCCCTGTGCGACCAGCCCACTAAGACCATGTCCGCCTTCCCCACGCAGGAGCCCTCACCCACCCCCACCCCCCGCCCACTCCACCCCCGTGAGCTTGTGCGCCAGAACTCCGACCCCACCTCCGAGAGCCAAGCCCCGATGCCACGGCCAATGAGGGACGACCACGGGCCCTGGATCCGCCTGCCTGAGATTGAGCAGCCACCGAAAGTGAGGGCAAAAGAAGGAAGATGACACTGTTGATGATGATGATGATGATGATGACGATGCGACTGGTGGTCAGGCTAAATTGAGCATTGGTTTCTCCACTAGAGAAAATGAATATAGACATGCACTGAATATAGACAGTGCACTGTAAATTCTATACACCATGCACATGTTTTTGTTTTTTGTTTTTTTTACCATAAATACAAAATAAACACAAACACGTACTAAATTCTATACACCATGGCCATTATGAAGTACATAGACAGCTGAGGCCAGTACTTAAGGGTTAATGTACTCTTCTAGGCTATGTATATCCATGAGCATAAATCAGACAAGCCTGCTAATTGCTAATAATACAACTAATTTTGACTAACACTCATTTACTTACTATCATTGTTGCTGCATTCTTGCACATTAATTAGAAAACAAGCTAATTTTTTTGCAGGTAAATTTAGTTAGGAAGCAAACAGGTACATAACAGAGATTCTAGAGAATGGGTGCTTTTAGGAAGCCCAGCTGTAGATAAGACTGTAGATGAGGTTCCAAACTAAGTCTCAAGAAAAAAGCTTCTGCTGGGACCCAGGGGAGACGCGAGTCTAGTGTGACCCAAAAAACACACAGACTTGACAGAGTTGGTTTTCATCTTTTGCTTCTGGGCACTGAAGACAATCTGTAGGGCCCAAGCTAGACTGTTCACTACAGTGTACGGTATGTTCCACACACTAAGACCATCTGTCTGGTCCCCCTTCATCTCTCTCTCTCTCTCTCTCTCTCTCTCTTTCTTGTCCCTTTTCCTTCCTTTGATCGTCTCAGATTCCTCAGCGGACCGCTTCCATCGCCACTGCGCTGAACACCAATCTCTCCTCTGGGATCAGACACCCAGTCCGTGCAAGGTGAGCCTCAATTAAAGACTGGTCTCTTTCTCTCTCTCGCTCTTTCTCTCTCCCTTTCTCTCACTCTCCACACACACACACACACACACGCACACTCACACAAACACACACAGAGGGGTTAGACATAATTATGACTACTGTCAAGTGGGTCATCTAAGCTTATCGTTTCTGTGAGCATATCGTTTATGGTGAGGTGTGTGTGTGTCCGTGTGTAATGGCTGTGATAATTGCTTGTCAGTGGTGTTATTGATTGTGACATGGCACGGAGCTAATTGGGCTGTCTGTTTGGGCAGTAACCCTGACCTGAGCCGCAATGACCGCTGGGAGAGGGGTGACAGCTTGAGCGTGGTGTCCAACCTGCCGCAGACAGGCTCCCTGGAGCGCCACCACATCCTCGGTCAGTAGGGGGTGGGAGCATGTTTTTGGTTGTGCTTGTTTGTGTCTTTGTGTATGTGTGCGTGTGTTTAGGGGATTTGTGTGCGTTTTTTTCTTTATGCTCCGACTCTATTCCAGGCTCGTCTAAAATGGATTCGTCTTCCATGTTGCACCATGACGGCCGGCACAAGCCAGGGGAGTCGCGCACTTCCTCTCGTCCCAGTCGCCCAGCGGTAGGTGTGCACGCCACTGTCCCAATCCCCTGCACAGCCCCCTCCCCCCCCGCTGTCCCTGCCAGTTCTGCACACTGTGATCACTCTTCCCTCAGGCTAGTGATGGCAGCTTAAATGTGGTTGTTTAAAAAAAAGTAATCCAACTTGGCCAATGTTTGTTAGAAATGATTGAAAGCATAATTTAGTTCTTGTGTCAGGTTTGGTCGCTTTGGTTTTTGGAAAACATAAAGTTAGAAAGTAAATTATAGCATTGCATATCTTCTTGTGGAGGACTATGACCGTGATGAGACCATGGAGGGATATAGGGTTGCACAACTAAAAGTAAAACAATGACACTTTTTACTGTTGAGGGGTACCAATCGCCAATATTTTGGGGGGCTGGCACAAGGACGAAGTGTTCAGTATTTTGCATGTTGTTTGTCAATGCTATCAGGCAACAGTAGATCTAGATAGTGTGACTGTGATAGTTCAGCCACTCCTTTCTCCCTATGATGTCTTTTAAACACTCATTTATCCCTTGAAAATTCTTAAAGCTCCACGTGCTACCAACCTGTAAAGCCTCTTTCTGCTTTATTGCCACAGTGCACTAACCACCTTTTTATGCCTCCTCTTTCCCTCTTGTTTTTTTTTCCTTCTTTGTTTTCTTAATGGGAATCCTCTCTCTCTCTCTCTCACTCTCTCTCTCTCACTCTGCCCTGCCTGACCCTCACCCCCCCCCCACCTCCACTCCACCTCCACTCTCCTGCCCCCTCCACTTCTCTGCCAATCTTCCCATCTGTGGTGCCCAGAGTTATAAGCGAGCTATAGGAGAGGTCAGTAACAGTGTTTGTATGCGGGTCAGTGCCAGTGCCTGTGTGTGTGTGTGCGTGTGTGTGTTTCAATTGCATGGCAAGTGCTTTGGTATTTAAGACTGGATTGTGGATCATCACGTCCGCACCGCAACCCCAAATGACCAATGCGATACTAATCAGATTATCCAGTTTAAATCCCTCCCCTTGATGCTCACTGCCTGTCCTTCAGAACATGTGTAATGACTACCTGTATAATTTGCTCGGACATACACATACATCACTGAGAGAGATTTAGGTGTACTCTATTTTAAATGTACAGTATTTTGGTCCCCATAACACCTGAGTCCATACACTGCTCATACTGTGTGTGTGTGTGTGTGTGTGTGTGTGTCTCAGGACCATGGGCTGTACTCTAAGGAGCGGGCAGAGGAGCAGCCCAGGCCCCCGGTGAAGGCCAACGACTACTCCTCCTCCTCGGAGAGCAGCGAGAGCAGCGAGGAGAGCGAAAGCGGAGAGGGACACGAGGAGGAGAGCCCAACCGACCGGTGAGAACGAGAGAGAGACAGGGATGGAGAGAAAGAGAGGGACCAGAGGAGAAGAGACAAGAGGGAAGGGGTCGCCAAGAGGGAGGGGTCATGGTGGCTGTCTTAGGGCCAGATGTCATCTCTCAGATAAAGTGCACCCAGGAGAAAGGGAAGTACACCACACAGCGCTGTGTTCTTGTATTGGTGTAGAGATGAGTTCAAGGTCACTGTCACTGCTTAGCTCAGGAGGAAATCAAAGGAACAGGGGCATACTGTACACAAACACACTCACACACACACACTTATACGCATTCATATTGGTGCACTGTGTGTTGTTTGCAGTCCACGAGATGCAGACACGGACTCGGTGAACACCATGGTGGTCCATGAGGAGGAAGAGGGTGAGGGGAGAGAGGAAGAGCGAGCTGGAGGATACGGGGACCAAACAATGCTGGTGCAACGAGTAAGTCTGTGTGTGCGTGCATGTGTGTGCATGTGTGGCTGATTCCCATTGTTCACCTAAAGTCAAGAATCCTCAAAGACAGAACTGCTTCATGGTTGGCTGATTCAGAGTTTCTTTTATGGTTCAGTGCTTGGGGTTGGGGGGGGGGCATTGGAATAGAGTCCTATAAGACCCCTTGGACTTGATTCAACTCATTCAACAACTGCACTGTTTCAGACTCCAGAGAAGCGTAGCCATAACGGCTACACCAACCTGCCAGACGTGGTCCAGCCCTCCCACTCGCCCACTGACTCCACCTCCCACTCCTCACCTGGGAAAGAAACGGCCTACGATGTGAGTTGTCTCCTCCTACGCTCCTCACCAGCCCAGCCAAAAAAACTCAGGCAGCAGCTCTGCTAATTCATGCTGAGGATTCTTCCATTTTATCAATTATTTATGCATTTTTTTCTGATACTTTATAAATATACGCTACTAATATGAATTCATATAGTGTAATTTATACATATTATACATTTATACATAATACATACATTTCTTTGATGAATCTACTTGAGAAGTGCACAGTTTCACATTTTTCACATTATTTCATAGTTGGTGAGAGCAACACATTCCTCCCTGCGAGTGCACATTAATAGCCGTAGTGATAAATCAGTGGTCCAACTCTGCATTCTTGTGTTGCAGTATCAGTCACGAGGTCTGGTCAAGGCATCTGGCAAGTCTTCCTTCACTACCTTTGTGGATCTGGGAATGTACCATCCGCAGGGTGGTTCGGGGGAGTCCATTCCCGGAAGTGAGTGTGCCATGTTTGTTCAGATGCAATGTTCAAAACATATAAATAGAAAATTGAATATTGAAGATGATAAAATGAAAAGGTAAAATAAAAAAGATCTTATGCATATGCGTGGTTTTGAAAACATGAATGAATGAATGAATGAACGAGTGAATTAATGAATTATCATGTGAAATCCCACATATTTTATGAAAGTCTGTATTTAACGGACAACGAATGTCTCTATTCCATGTTTGTTATGGTGTCTCTGTAACCTTTGATCCCCTCCCGTCCGTGTGCTCTCAGCAATGGGGCCGCGGTTTGAGCAGCTGAAGGCGGAGGTGCGTAAAGGGTCCATGGTTAACGTGAACCCCACCAACACTCGCCCGCACAGCGACACACCCGAGATCCGCAAGTACAAGAAGCGCTTTAACTCCGAGATCCTCTGCGCTGCTCTGTGGGGTGAGTCTACACACACCTGTGTGTGTGTATGTTAGTGTGTGTACACATCATGCACGTTATGATTTTTAACATGCATACACAAAATAAACTAATTTAATGTATTTCGTACTCTAATACGATATGCGTGTGTGTGTGTGTGTGTTTTGGTTGTGCCGTAGGTGTGAATCTGCTGGTCGGTACAGAAAATGGCCTGAAGCTGTTGGACCGTAGCGGTCAGGGGAAAGTCTACCCCCTCATCAACTCACGCAGATTCCAGCAGATGGACGTCCTGGAGGGACTCAACCTGCTCATCACTATATCAGGTCCTCTTCACACATCGGCTGTATGCCTCGCTGCTTGTTACATGCATACACACACACACACACACACACATGCAAACACACACACACGTACGCACGGGTGCACACATGCTTTTAGAGACACTCGCATATGCCCGTGCCTACTTTTAGACACACTTACCTACACAGACACTTGGGCGGGGCCAAACAATTATGTTTTAAACAATAAATTTAGCTATTATTTTTTTTCAATGCATTAATTGATCTAACATTTAATGTGTCACTTCAGTTGTAGTTCGATTTGAATGTCAATTATTTCCACATTAATTGACTAATATAACTTTTATAATAATTTTTATACAGAATGTTAGTGTACCAATTTGAGCTAGAGCCACACATTCATGTCTGAAAATGAGGACAATTCTAATCTTGCAGTTTGCATTATTAGACAGTAGACCGCATAAGAGGGCAACATAATCAGTGTCGATGATGAAACGTCCCAGCTCTAACAGACACACACACACACAGACTTACTGTATGCCTACAATTAGACATACGCACGCACACACACACACACACACACACACACTCACAACAACATGCACACAAAGTTGCATCTGCTACCAGCAATCCCATGTGTTGGACCGCACTCACTAACAGGATGAACAGTTTACAAGCGTATGTTATTTCATCTTGAGTTACACAGTTCAACTAACACGTAATTGCTCACACAGGATTCTGCTATGCACACACGAAACATATTCCTTCTTGAAGATTTTTAAACAATCTGTGGTCCAGACTAGACTGACAGGCCAGACTATTATTAGATAGACCCGAGTCAAACACATAGGGGTGGAATTGGCTGTTGCCTGTCAAACTGCCTCTGGTCATAGTCATAGTGCTTTTGTGTACAATCAGAGCAATGTCGGCAAAACGACAACTAATGAAAGTAATGTCTTGGGTGCCTTTTTCTGAGCAAACTTGCACTGTCTCAGCCCCGCCCAACGACTATCTCATAAATCGAGTGTTGGGATTGGTCCTACAAGGGCCATTGATATACCTACTGAGGCCCCAGTGGTGTGTGGCTGGAGGAACCCAGCATACTCTTTGACCTTTGTTTCTGTTGGAACAAAAGTATGAAAAGTTGTTTAGTCAAGTGTATGCGGCCCATGTACCTACCATTCATTGGATTTCCAACTCAGAAAGAGACCTTTTTTTTTTCTTCAAAGGAATTGCAAATTGCAGGGCTTAAAGTATCCCGGCACCATGCCGGATCTCCGGCGTGTGGCCGTGAGGAGGAAAAAATATTTTAGAGCCTGCGCATGCAGTTTAATATTTTCGAGGCAATTTATTTCACCTTCCAATCATATGAGAGGAACGCAGCTTTAACTAACGTAACAAATCTATCAGAAGCAGAGAAGGGCGGATCCTTGCAATACGGTATGTTTGACACCAGTGCTGAAGCCTAGTCTACATGATACGCGTTAAAACCATCTTAAAGGTGCTCTAAGCGATGTGACACGTTTTTAGGGCTAAAACATGTGTTGTTACATACAGCAAACATCTCCTCACAATCTGCTAGCTGCCTGTCCCCTGAACACACTGTAAAAAAACGCGGTCTCTGTAGACAGCCCAGGCTCCACAAACGGCAACATAACACAGTGGGCAAACCTAGCATAACAAACGAAAACGAAACATAACAGTGTTGCAGCCAATAAACGACAAGGTTCATGAGTCTTTCGGGAGGCATGGGAGGGAGGGGGAGGAGTAAGCTATAATTTATAACGCTTGAACCCTCTCTGGAGCTATCCTCCGTTTTGTTTGACAATACTTCGAACGTCAACAAGAAGTGAAGCATCGCTTAGAGCGCCTTTAAAAGATATTGGGTTTGCGAATAACCAATAAAACTTGGGCAAAGATACGTATCCAATAAAAAAATATCTGAAAACAATCCAATCACTCAACAAACGTTACTGAATGGTTGTAGGTTCTCCTAGCCCATAGGCAAATTAGTGTCAACAACTTTTGAAAGCATTTAATCACCCATCGAAAAATCAACGTCACCTACCTTCTTCCAACGGAACCTAACGACAGCGAACAGCCACAAAAGTTACCACTTCTGGTGTCGAGGCTGGCTTGGCAATGAAAAGTGACGGAAAGAACGTGTAAAATAAAGCGAAAGCAGGCGTCCCTGGTTATAAGCCGACGTTTCTGCAATTGTTCACCGCCAAGACTGAACATGACAACATTCGCAGCAATACCTGTGATAAGTGGAAATAGCCTACTTAAATATTCACAACATTAGCAGGTTATACATTGTGTTCTCTCTAAAGGATTACTTTGCTCCATGACTTAGTAGGCCAATATAATTTTGGTGTAGGCCTAAAACTTAACAATGGTTAAAATTATCTCTAATATAGGCTACTTAACACTAATATCGTTATATTGCCTCAAAAGATGCAGCAGACTATTCTTTCAGCATATAGCCTACATTTAAAAGAATGCAGCATACTTTTTTTAAATAAAACTAAGATTTTTTTTTACGAATTAATAAGGGTGAGAGGGAGCAACCCCATCACAGGCAGTATACCCACCACAGAAGACCAGACTACAGCACTGATTGACGCCCATACGTCAATGTCACGTTAGCATTGTCGGAGAAAAAAAATGGAGCGCAAGTTTATGAAGCCTGGGGATGATATCCTAGCAATAGATAAAGGCATGGCAAATTTATTTATATAGCATTTCAGTGTGTTTTACAAGGATAAAAATAGGGGATAAAATAAAGAGAAAAAAGTAAAAACAAAAAAAGTTAAAAGAATAAAAGTTTAATAAAGGACAGATAATAAAATTAATTTTAGAATAAGGATTTTCCCAAATTCACAAATTTGTAGCCTACACAAAGGACAAGGACATGGAGGACAAATTTGTAGCCTACAAACTCAAAAAGTTCAGGCTCAGGATTTTTTTTTACTTTAACCCCTGAAATTGTGTTTTGAGGTAATAGGTTCTAGACTATAGTTTGTGTGGTTGAGAAAGCAGAGTTCATAGTTCACACCCACAGGCCAGGAGATATATATCCTGTTATCCCCATCCCCAGTTAGAACTGATGAAGCTTTATGGATGGAAAGTGAAACGTCTTCAAGCTCAAAAAGAAGTCCAGTTGCCTTAACTGAACACCGAACACATTGACTACCACATCCTGGATAAATGAGAATCTTCAGACATAGAGTACAAACCATTCATTTATAATTGTGCATTGCCTGTCCTAGTCAGGAACCAGAAGTAGCCCTGTAAGCATCAAGTATCTATCTATCTCTCGTCCTCTATCTCCCCCCCCCCCCCCCTCTCTCTCTCTCAGGGAAGAAGAATAAAGTGCGCGTGTACTACCTGGCGTGGCTCCGCAATAAGATTCTGCATAACGACCCTGAGGTGGAGAAGAAACAGGGCTGGACTACTGTTGGAGAGATGGAGGGCTGTGTGCACTACAAAGTGGGTGAGTGAGACCTGAGGCAGAAGGGATGGGATGGGCTCTGGTGTGGTGTGGTCTCCAACATCTAAAAGCTGTTAAACATTTATATTGATGAAACACTTGGATTAGAGTGTCAGAGGAATGGTATTATTGATCTGGATTACCATGAAGTTGCCTAATATGTGTACAGAAGAGTACATCTGGTAGTGAAATATTGTGGTATTAAGTTGCACGAATAATGGATTACGACTGTTTTTCCAACTGCTCAGATTACGGCCCCTGCAACAGCATCTTTTTCAGAATATAATCTTACCAGTTAGTTTGATGTTGTTTACGTAGAAGGGGACCTTTGCTGCCAGGAAAGGTGGACGAAGGGGTAGGAATGCGGGTGATGGGAGCTGACTTCTGCACATGTGTTTCTGTCCACCAGTGAAATACGAGAGAATCAAATTTCTGGTCATCGCTTTGAAGAATGCGGTGGAGGTGTACGCCTGGGCTCCCAAGCCTTATCACAAATTCATGGCTTTCAAGGTTGGGATGGGTTTTACCCCAGCTTGCTCTCTCTGTCTGTCTGCTTGTGATGATATTCCCTTTGCCTGTTTCTGTCTCTATCTGCACTAGCTTCTGGTTCATGTATAACACATCAGAAATGGTTTTATTGACTTGTTTCCTCGTTTGATGTTTTTGTTTTGTTTTTTTGTTTTTTTTTTCTGTGTCAGTTGTTAAAATGATAGTTGATTAGACCAAAACCTTGTTTTTTTTGTCTTTTCTCCATCCCCTCCCTCTCTCTCCCTTTATCCTTACATACCTGCCCCCCCAATCCCCCCTCACTTCTCCACTCATATGGTTCTTCTTCCTGTAGTCTTTCAGTGACCTGCCCCATAGACCCGTGTTGGTGGACCTGACAGTGGAAGAAGGCCAGAGACTCAAGGTCATCTACGGCTCCACCGCTGGCTTCCACGCCATCGACGTGGACTCGGGCAACAATTACGATATCTACATCCCTGTACATGTAAGTGCCCCCCCCCCCCCCACTCAGCAGAAGGTTAACACACTGAAAGATGACCTCCCTCATTATTGATTTTATTATTGACCTCCCTCATTATTGATTATTTTCAAAATTTATTGATTATTTGTTTGATCAATAAAAAATATCTGCTAAATTGGTTAAAAATGTAATTTGTTGCGAGCACTTGAATGATATTTAGTTGGGTGTCATGTTGGAAATTAGTAGAATTGGTGCAAATTGATTAGTGCAATAGTTAATTCCTATTATTGATTCCAAATCAAGCTATAACTATGAAACATGGCAAAATTAATAGCATAGTGGTGGTTGTTTTCCTTAAGGCTTGCTCTGCATGGTTCTCATTTGCGGTGGTTAAATGTCATGTGTCATAACTTATGCAGACTTAATGAGCCACATCCTGTTAGAAAAGGTCTGATCTCATCTAGACATATTAAATGAGCCACTCAAATGTAAAAGTGTATTAACTGGACTCCCACATTGAGTAAAATTTCAACAAAACATGAATAAAAGGAAAACATGGTAATTGAAGGTATGTTAAAAAGAAAAAAAGAAAATAAAACACATTCATCCAACTTGAAATAAAAGTCCAGCATACTGTAAATAAATAAAGGCATGAGAGAACTTACATAAGAAAAAAAAAACAGCTGTATCAGTATTGCTTCATTTCAAAATTCACACAACCACATCTCCGTGAAGCCACTCACGTTGTCAATCAGCTCAGTTTACGCTGACATTTAAAAATGTTATCGTGTCCAAACACAATCCGGTCTTATCAAATTCCTTCACAAAGCTTCATAGCTCCCTCTCAACACAGTGAAAGTGTCCAGTAATAAGCCACCCATCAGGTGCTCACAGCCAGTTGCTAGATTAAATGCCTCCATTACTACCCTCTGGGAGGTGAAGTTCTTGGTGCAGGATTCTCCATTTCAAAAGTTTCCAAATCAAGTAAAGTAGCCTATAAATTACATTTTGGAAGAGATATAAATCACCAAGAGGACCTGGCAGTTTAGACTGACTTTCACATACTGTACCTAGCCTTGTACAGGTATTATAGCCAGATGGCATTTAGCTTTGGCAGAGCCCTGTTCTCAACGACTGCCAATTTAGCCTCACTCTGCTATTGGCTTATGCTGAAGGCTAAAGAAGGATGCACACAACCCTTTCGCTTTGTCTATTAGAATTTTGAAGCGTGTCGAGGTCACAAGAACAGTTTGGTAACACTGTAATCAAACACACAGTTAAACCTTGTTTCTTGATAACCGCCATGTTTACTTGAGAAGAACCACCACAACATCCTCCCTTGTTCTCATTAGGAGTCTCCTCTCCAAATACTGTCTGGAAGCCAATCAAAATGTATGGCTTAGCTTAAAAGTTAGGTAATAAACAGCCACTACTAGTGAATGTGTTACCATTGTTTTAATTAATCTTAGGCTTGTCCTTTCCACTGTGTGAACCCAGTTGTATAATGTGGTACCATCTGGCTCTCCCCATGTGCCTCCCTCAGATCCAGAGTCAGGTGACTCCCCACGCCATCGTGTTCCTGCCCAGCTCTGACGGCATGGAGATGCTGCTCTGCTACGAGGACGAGGGCGTCTACGTCAACACCTACGGCCGCATCATCAAGGACGTGGTGCTACAGTGGGGAGAGATGCCCACCTCCGTGGGTATGTCCTTCCATTCACCCAAACACTCCCACCACAGTCATTCAGTCCTACTAATGCTATGGTGTGCCTCTCTCACTCACTCTCTCTGTATCTCAGACACATTCATACACACATGGTCAATTTCCACTAACACGGCCGGTGGACTAAGACAAACAAACACACACAAATAATACATGCTGACATGCAAATAAGACATGCTGTACACAGACCATGCAGGCAAAAAGCGTCATTCATATGAAGTAACTTCCATCGTTTCCTTCTAGCGCACATCTGCTCCAACCAGATCATGGGCTGGGGCGAGAAGGCCATCGAGATACGCTCCGTGGAGACAGGCCACCTCGACGGCGTCTTCATGCACAAGAGGGCTCAGAGGCTCAAGTTCCTGTGCGAGAGAAATGATAAGGTAAGCTCAGCACACCCACTCACAGACAAAAGCTTCCACACTGAATTCAATTTAATTTCACATCATGGCCATTCATGGGGATCCAATATGATTCGGGGCCTCCGCATACTATCATAAATTAAAGCAACGCTGACGAGTGGTAGGAAGATGCTTATCTGAAGTGGCACGGACTTGTAAGTCCGGGAATCCAACACGACCTAACCACTGCTCTGCCACGCCTGCGTTGCGATATCCAACGTTGTGTCTTCCCCGCAGGTGTTCTTCGCCTCGGTGCGCTCCGGAGGCAGTAGCCAGGTATACTTCATGACCCTGAACAGGAACTGCATCATGAACTGGTGAAGAGGAAGGCGCGACCGACACTGCCATTTCACCCTTTCTACCCGTGGTCCCTCTAGAGGTGTCTATTTCCTCCCCTCCACAACAAACCCTCCTTTCATATGCCTACATATACGACACCAAACAGTATTCGAAATGACATTACTTGCATATCGCTCACACCCATTGGAGGCAGCCAATGATAATTATATATATATATATATATATATATATATATATATATATACATACATTTACAGAGACCCATTTGGAGACGCTTAAATGCTGTTATCAGTATCCCCACAGTTCTGTATGTATACACAGTCAAACACATTAACTAATCAACAGTCACATGCATACACCGGGGGCATTCGTATGAGGGGTTCGATTTCTGTAATGAAATCCTCACTATTGTGAGCTTCCCTGGAGTTGCCTCTGGGTGCTTTTGTTTTCTTTGGTGGCTTTGTTTGTAAAAATTTTCCCTCATTTTTTTTTTTCTTCTGTGAGCTCCCGTTTTGCTTGTGGTGAACTCCAGGAGCTCACAGTAGATACAAATTCAGAAGTCACCAGTGTCCTCTGTACATAACCCAGTGGTGAACACACCTCTGTCCCAGTCCTCTGACGACATTCCTCCTTCTTCTGATCACCAAAACTCAATCTTATGATCTGTACAGAAATGGGTTTTGAAATGGAGAGATTTTGTTTTTGGTGGGTGAGCCTAAAGGCCATAAGCAGGCTGCCGTTGTTATTGAACCAGAGCTAGCATATTAGAGACTGGCAGGCCTGTCTACTGTATTAATCTTCCTGTTGGGGTAACGCCTTTGCAGAACTCTTTGCCTGAAATATACTGCAACAGCACACTCTAGTGTTTAGGAGTGGCATTGCAACACTTGTAATTTACCATTCATCACTTTGTAGATGTTTGTAGAGCAGGTTTTCATGTAGGCAAAAAAAATTGTTCATAGTGGTTGAGTTTTCATTTTGGAAATAGAGGGAAAATCCTTCAAATACAGAATGCTGACAAATCTTTTCACCTGTTGGCCTCTAATTCAAAGGCACTTTTAAAGTGGCCACGCTCCGGAGTGAGTCCGACCAGGACGCACATCAGACTTGGTCCCAAATCTCGCCGGAGTTGGGCACTTTGTGCAGCCGGTAGTAAACACATGCACACACACCCACACACACACTCTCACTCTCTCACACACACACACACACACACACACACAGACTACAGGCAGTTGAACATGCTCACTCTGCCACCAGCACCACTACAACTGCTGCTCGGCCTCTGCTTCTTGCTTCTCACCCTGCCGTGCGTTAAGAAATCCTACAAAAAACAACTTGGACTGCCCAAGTAGAAGGAAACCTGTAACCCTTCATGGAAGGCTGTTTTTTTTTAATTGGCAGTCTATTTTTGTTTTCTCTCTCTCTCTCTCTCTCTCTCTCTCTTTCTCTCCATGTCCTAAGTTCCTCTATATCTACAGCCATTTGATATTCTCTGTACTGTATCTGTACTTGATATTATTCCTACTTTAATCTCTGTTTTATTGCCGTTCTATTGCAATACGTGCCGTTCTAGTGCCGTTCTTGTTTGAAGTTCTTAGAGGGGACCTCTTCAGTTCTTACAGTAGGAAAGAGGCTTTTTGGGGGGCGGGTGGGTGGGATTTCTTTTTTTGTTGGAAGATTTGGAATAGGACGGTGTGACTTTTCAGAGATGTATTCTTTATAGTGAGCATGAAGGATATTTGTAAAACCCAGATCAAGTCAGACAAGGCAGACAGTTCATTTTAATATCTAATCTAACCCAAGGAAAAAAAATTGCCCACTCTATCTTGACAATATATGTATTTTGTGGCTTGTAACAGAGATTCAGGGTGGGTGTGTGTGTGTGTGTGTGTGTGTGTGCGTGACGCCTGTGTGGATGTTAGTGTGGCAAAGCAACTGGAAGGAGTTGATGAACATCAACAGTTCTAAGCAATAGCCTAACAAGCCCTGGGTGACATCAGATGCAGAAGATGAGCCCTATGCTTGTCAACCACACACACACGTTCCAGCCTCTGTGTGCCACAGGGGCACACGTGGGATTGCTGCCCATTTCAGAAATATTAGAGAGAAATGAGAAAAGCCTATTAATTAGAAATTGTAAGACTGCATAGGAACATAATGTGTGTAGAATTTACACTGAGGCAAAGCTTATGTGTAGCACAGATGATTATATTCAAAAATTATGAAGCACTTTGTTCTCCCCTGTGACGTAGGCATTTGTGTATTATTTAGTTTCTTAGTTGAAAAAATGTACAAAATTGCCCACCCTGTACATCTTAAATTTAATGTTGGTGTCTTTCTCCACCTTAAGGGCACATTGCAAATCACCAAATTTTGGTCTAGCATTATCCTGTAAAATGCAGGCTACCAACGTATGGACAAATTGCACATCATTTAAATGACCATCATGCTAGGTATTCAATAGCCTTGAATAACATGCAAACAAAACATTATCCTAATTGGGAGCTATTACAGATTGTCTCAGCAGCACACCTTAGAACATTTCAATCGTTTGCAACATTGCGCCATTGCCAGTCAAATATTGGACACAAAATAAACTCACCAGAAATACAATCACGCCCTTCTGAAGCCAAACTGCCGTGTTTACCACAGTTGCCGTGCCTTGGAGTGAGATGGGTCATAGGTCGGTGTGTGTGTGTGTGTGTGTGTGTGTGTTTGTGTGTGACTGACTGTGAGAGAGTGTGGGAGGGAGGCAGGGGCGTCTTTGAATCAGTGCTGTAGTTGTGAGCATTTTGTCTGTGACGAAAGTCAAGGAACATCAGGGCTTTCAGGAACACGCTGACACAAAATGGCAGTCCCCCTCTTCCCCCTCCCCTCTTGGTTTCTTGAAAAAAAAAAAAAGTGTCTTGTGCCAACAAAGTGCACTTAATCTACTCAAAGCCAGACCCTTGATCTCAACCTTTTAAACATTCAAAGACACAAAGCCATGATGGAACAATTACTTTAGTCTGGCAAAAGACATTGATTCCTTTGCAGGAATGTCACCTAAAGCAAACATGGCACCACGCTTTCACCCACTGTTTGGCCAGGAAGAAGAGGTGTTTGGCCTTGATGAAGAGCAGAGATGGAGTGGCTTTGTTGGCTGACTGTAAGGGTTCCCAAGCGGGGACTAGTTGTCTAGAACTCTGTTATTAGCAAAGACATTGAACCTGTCAAACAGAGTGCTTTTGCTTGCCGTTCACCGGCAGAAGTTGGTCGTCATCGAGAGAAACAAGTTTGCTGCATTGTGCTGCAGATCTGACTGTTTTTTCGTCAACGTTTCTGTCTTGTTGTCAGTACCGTACCCTGGTCAGCTGAGAGATTTACCACCATGCTGCTCCCCTCTGTTTATTCTTGGAGCACAAGACCTTGTAAGAGAAGCCATCAATTTTTACATTGCTGCAGATTGCTTTGAACTAGATGGAGATTAGAATTTGAGTAAAGATACGGGGAATGAGCTGTATTATGGTTCGTTGGTGTTCAGTGATCTTTAAGAAACACTTGGAAAGCTTTTAGAGAAGCCTAAGAAATGATTTTGCTATAATGGGGAGGGGACAGGGAGAAAACTTAATATATAGGAGATATATAAGGATGAGGATATTTTTTATTACATAGATATTGTAAATTATATTGAAAGAATTTAACGAATGTACCTCCACTGAAGAGATTTCTGTGTAACATATTTTTACCAATATATTAGCGATCTAAGCACAATACATTTCTGACTTCAATATGATACTGTTGCTGTACATGTGGCTATACACACAGTATACCTTTTGGAGCATTAGAATGAGTTCCCATTTCTTTTATCTTTTGTTTTTGTGTAAGAAAAAGAAACTTTTTAAAAGTGTGTATGTGTGTGTGTGTGTGTGTGGGGGGGCATGACAGTCACCTGGAGCAGGTTTTTTGTTTCCCTCTTGATCAAGGTACATTGTGCTTAGTCCTTCTCTGTTTGGATGGGCAAGCGGAAGTGAGGGACCAGATTCATGCTGAGCATGATTTTGTTCTTGACATGCAAACGGTCACCAATTCTTTACAAATAGATCGATTGAATCCGCGAAGATGCTTTTCTTAACCATTTCGTTGCTCGACTCTTCCCTGAACTTTTGTTTTTTTGCCCCAGAGGAAAAAAAATCACATCACTAAGATGGCATACAATGCCAGCGATCTTCTCAATGTCTCAAATGTTCATTTCGAAACCGTTTTTGTTTTGCACTCAGCAGTTGCACATTCATTACCACTGTTCCGCAAATTTATTGTCTGTATGGAAGTATTCATAGGCACACTGCAATAAAATGTTGACTTGGTCAAGCTCAAAACAGTGCTTTCATTTCAGAGCAATATTGTCTCAATCGTATGCCTTGATGCACACTTATGGGCTGCAATGTTTGTGTGTACTTGTTTAATGTGACTGGATCCAATGTTAAGGGGTATCTGTGGCGTCTTTAATTCACTACTTTCATCACTTTAGATGAGTACACATGCTAAACTTTGCCCCCTTCCAAACTAATTTTTGTTATGGGAAAAAAAGGAGAAAAATGGTGGATCTCTCCAATACATTTTTCAGTATACCGTCAGAAAAAAATGTTGTGGAATTGGATGTTTAGTAGCATGGCTCAGAATGCCATACATTATTACTGTTGAGGTGGTCATTTTAGTAATGCAACGTATTTCTGCAGCTGTCTTAATCAGAGAAAGCCTTTTGACTGCTGTTTTTAGATATTGATGTATTTAACCTGCTGTAATCGATACTTAACAAATGACATTTCCTCTATAATAAAGAAATCATTACCCTAGATGGACTTTTGTAAGTATTTACAAGGTTTGAAAGAAGCTTAACCCCATAGGATGTTGTCATGGTAACCAGAAGAGGTTAAATCTGAAGTGTTCTAAGTTGATATCCTCTGTGATGGGTTCATAACGTTTTCTTTCTCTTTTTTTTTTTTTTTCATTTATAAAAAGCTTTGTTTTCTTTTTGGATAAATAGATGTTTGAGCTGTATTTTAGTGTTCATGTTTTAAGGATGGGAACTTTGGATTGTACATCATGAAGAGATGAGATTAAAGTTGAATGATTTCATGAGTCTGTCATGTCTTAACACAGGACCGATTGGTAAAATAAAAAATACTTTGATCTCAGTTCAGCCTCTTTTTTTTGTTTCCGCCTAAATTACCATACACGTAAGACTTGAGAGACAATTGAATGATGGTGTGTGAGTATGTGTGGTGTGTACCCATCTGTATAAGGGTTTTAGCCATGGATAGCAAAGCTCAAAGACATTACCATTGATATACATTTTAATAAAGACAGTGCAGTGAATTGTTACTGAAGTGTTACTTGCAAATTAAAACAATTTGAAAATGCAGTACATTCTGAAATATAACATGGTCAATAATTTCAACAGTTCCCTTAGACCTGTGACATTCAATATTATGAACCGTTGGCGATTCTACTGGACTGCCAAAAAAATGTGTCAGTACTTGTGTCAGGAGTTCTTGTGTAAATGCCATGCCATTCAATCAGTGTACCAAGGGACTGTTACTTCCGACATTTGGTATTTTTAGTTCATTTCTATTTACTGTTCTTATTTTTACAGTGTATATGAGGCACACAGGAAAATGAATAAAACGAAACAAAAATTCAAAACATCAAAACAAACTATCATATATTACTTATGTATGGGCACATTATATATATATATATATATATATATATATATATATATATATATGCGGTTCAGGTGTGCATATCTGGAAAAAAAACATTTAAAACAGAAATGGCCATGTGAGCCAGCTGATATATTTGGCAGTGTTGTTATGTGTTGGAGTTCTCTCTCCTTAGCTTCAGTAGGGGCCATTTTCCTGTCCGATTCAGGTCACTGATTTTTTTTTTTTTTTTTAGATGGTGGGGATACGCAACCAAATCAAAGATACTGTACGACATGAAACTCTTTCAAGTAGTCCCTCAAGGTCTCTGTGAGCGTGTCCTTTAAACAAACTATTGTGTGTGTGTATGTGTTGGTGTGTGAGAGAGAGAGAATAAAGAAAAAGAGAAAGCAAACTAGAAATGGAAAGAAATACTGATCATACCAGGAGTTCGTAAAGCATCTACTAGTTTACCAAACACTTCCGTTCATGTAGGAGCTGTTTTGGCCACTGGGACTCAGTGTAAGATGTAGAATGCATTTTAAAGTGTTGGTCAGTACAGAGATTTACGAAGTAGTAATACGTGAGCATTTGTGTATAATTCAAGTGGGTAAATCTGCATACATTCTGATTGGCATTGAAAAAGAATTGCTTGTGACATGGATATTAACGGGTATGCAAACTCATACCTAAATGTAATTCATATTTACAAAGACCTACTATATGTTTGTATTTCTGTTTGTGTGTGTGTGTGTGTGTGTGTGTGTGTGCCTGTGTGTGTGTGTCTGCGTGTGTGAACACTTTAGGCCTATATATAATACAGTGTGCATACAGAGTGCAGTGTGTGCACTGAGGTGTCTATGTATGAATACTGTAGGACCATTTTGTGAGCACAACAGTGTGTGTGTCTGTGAGTGTGTGTGTGTCTGTGTTTGTGTGTGTGTGTGTATCTGTGTTAAAGAAGGAAAACAGGGAGAGATGGAGAGACAGTCTAAGTGAAGTAGTGTGTGTGTGTTTGTGTGTGTGTGTGTTAATGTGTGGCTGTCTGAGGTCAGTTCCAAATCTTTAGAAAGCTATCCCAGGATCCAGTGCTCACTGCCATACCATCTTCTGTCACACCCAAACAACTGACGCGATTGTCATGACCGGCCAACACACCTGAAAAAGGCAATAAGTATCAAACAGAACAATCAGTTTAACCAGCTATAATTCACACCAAAACAAAGATGTTTTTAAACACGCTATGTGACATCTGACGTGTGGCAATGCCCTAAAACAGAAACTAAATGTGAACACTGTGTCTCCCTGGTGCTATCCTCTGTAGTTAGCATGTTAATTATCTAGCGTATTAGCTGGCCCACCTTAAAAAGGGCTGCTGTATTTAATCCAATGCAAACAAATGCAAATCAGTGTTCAAGCTAACTTGAAACTGAAAGCATTCCTTGACGACACCAAATAGCAATGGGAATGTTCCTTCTTTACAAAATAGGCCACCAAACCTGGTCGGTCGCCCTTCATGGAGTCCCAGATGTTGCAGTTGAAGTCGTCGTAGCCAGCGAGCAGCAGGCGCCCGGAACGGGAGAAGGCCACAGAGGTGATGCCGCAGATGATGTTGTCGTGCGAGTAGAGGCTGAGTTCCTGGTCGGCGCGCAGGTCGAACAGACGGCAGGTGGCGTCATCCGAGCCTGTGGCAAACGCGCTGCCACTCGGGAAGAACTGGACAAACAATCCCAGAACAAGGAGGGACAAAGGAGATGAATTTAGGGGTGGGCAATATAGACAATATATACCGTATGCAATATGAATTTGACCAATGATAGAGATTTTGGGTCATATCGGCATACCGTGATAGGCTCATTGCATCTCCACAACCATGTGAAAAAATGTTGACCTGTAGCTTCACCTTATTGATAGCACCTTTTCATTCTTACAACGAAACTGTGTAAGAGCCAATAAATTGAACAGCTACTGCCTGACACAAATGCAGCTTACCAGTTTACTTCTGTGTGAATTTGAGAGTCCAATATAAACACCTCCGAACGATGACTAAACAACTGTTGTACATAGGCCTATTGACTTTATGCTATGGTAACCATTAAGAAACTGTTATGCTGTAAGTTACATACCAAAGTATACCGTGATATATATCATCTACCGTCTATGGTTCAAAATATATTGCAATTTAAATTTTAGACTATTTCGCCCAACCCTAGATGAATTACATTTAAAAAGAGCCAAGAGTGAACAAAAAAGACAGCCTAGTTTCATAATTAGGGAGCTCTATTAAACAAGAGGGAACATGACAATATTTCTTTCTGTTATTTTAGTTTATTTCTGTGTTTAATCTACACTAACTGAAAAGGTTTTGTAGCTATTCTCTGATATGACACTTTGTAGGTGTAGGTAAAGAGCTCCATGATGTGAGGTAGAATTTTTTTTTTGCCTTGGAGTGATGGCAACCACACTCACGCAAACAGCGTTGATGTCCGACTCGTGTCCAGTGAACGTCTGTCTGCACATGCTGTCGCGGATGTCCCAGAGCTTGATGGAGGCGTCACACGCTCCCGAGATGAACATTCGGGAGTCCGGGGCCAGGGACAGGCTCATCACGTCTCCACTGTGGCCAGAGAACACGGTTGTCTGCTGCCCTGTCTCAATATCCCACAACGCACTGCAAACACACACATGGGTTAGAAAGTCATAAGCTGCGTATAGTGTCCTTGTGTCTACCATTGACATGTAACAATCAAGACTCTTAACTAAGTGCTGACATCTAGTAAGCATCTAAAAAGTTGCATTTTTAATATTGCCTGTGTACAGTTTACAGTAAAAGCACTATATAATACAAAATGAGCATGCTATTACAGACAATTTACTTTATGAAGTAATACACTTTATAAGACGTGAGAGTTGTTTCATAAGACCCTGAACTCACCAGGTTGTGTCTCCTGAACTTGTGATGATTTGATTGTCATCAATAAAACGACAGCAGGACAGGTAACCTGTAAACAAAACAGACAGAGTGATGAATTATTTTTTTTTGCACAGTCTAGGTTTGAGAGAGAGAGATAGTTTAGGAATAGCCAAGGATTGTTTCAAATGGTTGGAGGAAAGCTGTTTTCGCTGCACTCTTAATTCCTTCGGTTATTGGCAATGAGCGTCAGAAATGAAGCAACGCGTTACCTGTGTGGCCAGGTAGTTCTCGGCTGACACGGACGTTGCCCTCCCGTGTCTTCAGGCTGTAGATGGAGCAGATGTTGTCAAGCCCCCCGCAGGCTACAAAGTTCCCAGAGGGGGCGTAAGCACACGTCATCACCCAGGAGGAGCGCAGGGGGATGGCATGCACCTAAGGGGTCGGGGAGACGGGGGGAGTTAAAGCATTACTGCAGGTAATAATTCCCCCATGACATGCCATTCACATGCTATCACATTTAACCAGAACATACCGGTCACAAGCATCTGAATCCTATTCTCTACCATTCACATACGGCACAGTACATAACATGGAACTTGGCAAATTCTTCTGGGCTGCCACTCTCAACTACACAACTTGTGAATGTTACTCTGTATAACATGTTTGAAATAGAAGAAAATAAGCTCACACTCATAAAATATTATTTCATTTTGTAACCATATGTGCTTTAGATGTACAATGTTTTCTTTAAGAATCTTAGGGGGAAGAACAGGTTGTGAAAACCCACCGTGCCCTTCACTGTCTGAGTCCTGGGACTGTGTCATGTTTCTCTCAAGAGAAATTACCTTATTAGTGGTATAGCTGTCCCAGATGATCAGCTTCCCGTCTTGAGATGCACTGACCAGGAGCCTTGGAGACAAAGGAAATGTTTCTATCAGCCATGTGAGGACAAGCATGCCCCCTAGTGGACACACCTTGCACACGCAACGGTTTCAATGATGCCTACATCAGATCAGTTACACCTAAAATGGGGATGTGCCTCTGTTGATGGAGGAGCGGCTGAAGGTTGCCATGTCCTTTCTAGATCTAAAATCGGACTTCTGTTTTCTGAGTCAGTGTCGACGGATGTCTTAAGTGTGAGGGATGACCCTCCCATTCCTCCATTTAGCACTTCTCCTTTTCCGTCACTGTCTTTTTAGCCTGCACATCCTAGCATCTACACAGAGGGATGTGTGGCAATGCCTGATCTAGAGAGTTCTAGCACAAAACACACCTTTTGAAATAAGAATTAGGCACTAAAACCTTCAGATGCTTTGTAAAAAATTGAGCTTCTAGCATAATGCCTCTGGTCTGGTTACACATACTGATCTGCAGTGCTTAAGAATCTGGCAACAAGAGCCTAACTTCACTTCTTCCTGTTTGCCTGAGATTGGTTTGCCTTTGAGCCAATCAAAAACTGACTTTTATCACAACACAATGGAGGCAAGCTTATGCATACTTTTTTTAAATTCCTCTCTCCTCTCCTCTTCCTTTCTCAGCACTTATGGGTCAGATTGGTTGTAGGCATACTCAATACCTCCAGAGGCATTTTGATCTATGTTTGTTAATCAGCCTCACAGAAGCTGGAAATTGGCTTGAACCGGTGTGAGAACCAGGCTATAATAGCACCAGAATTAAAACACTTTTACTCAGACCTGTAAGGAGCCTTTAGGATTATTTGAAGTGCATTACGTAGACCAACCTGTCATTTAACAACTAAGACTAATCATATTTTAATAAACATTTGGGCATTAATGGTAATATCAACACAGGTACGCTGTTTGTTCTTTATGATGCATTATTCAAATCACTTCAGACAGGTCATTGTCCATACAAGCCCTGCATATTATTTACCCCCAGTAATTCACATTAATGTATATGTTAGCAAGCATTTTATGTATATTGTTGGATATTTTTTTATTTTATGCATATAATGCCTATACTCAGGAGTTAAGCACAGCAACTTCTCTTGCAGGAACCTTGTCAGAAAAATGAATGTCCGACCAGAGTTTAGCCAAAAGCATCAGACAAGTGAAGAGGATGTCTGTACATGCTCACCTTGAGTCGGTGCCCCAGTGCATGGCATAAATCTTAGCCAGGTGCCCGCGAAGCGTACGTCTCGTTCGCATCTGAATGCGCCCGACAGGGTCCAGACCTGCTGTTATCTGTTAATGAAATGAGACCCACAGACACAAATAAGCACACCTGTCTGTTTTTGCTCTGGTAGTATTCCTAGTTGTGGATATCAGGATGCGGAATGTAGGGATGACAAATGATTAACAGCACCCAGAACACGGGGAGACTGTTTGAACTAACCATCCACAGACTAACCAACTATGCACAGACTAACTGCATCAGTTTGGAATTAAGTGACAAAAAAATCTCATTGATACTCTAGGACCTTTCTGTTTCATCCTAGGGTTTTACTGGTGGGAATGTTAGCAAGGGCTCTGAAGAGGGAGTATGGATACTAGCTAGTGTTCTATACTGTAGTATTCTACACTGTGGTGGGGTGTCATGTGCTGCACATTACCTGGGTAAGGGTGGAGTCTCCACATGCTTTTCTCGCATCCTGGCATCAAAAGAAAGATCAAAAGTGACCATAAGATGTTGACAGTTTACACATGGTGTTTATGCCCCCAAATAAAATAAAAATCAACCGTGACACTTTTTTGCGGGATTAGAATATATCCAAGAATTACACAGAAATAGGAAATAGGTCTCACTCTTATCTGGTTCCTCAGTTGCTCTGCCTCCTGTCGAAGCTGCTCCAGCTCACTCATGGTGGATTACCCCGGGCCAACTCTCTCACCCTTGGCCTCTCAGCCACCTGCAAGGGACACACAACACACCAAAGTTCTCTCTTAGTTTAACACAAACACACAAAAAAACACAGCAAAAAAGTGCAGGGTAGAAAGACAGCCTCAGTGTGAGTCCAATACAAATGAACCTCCTCACAAAATGGCCAGCAGAAAAGAAGATCCTTTAGACCACACTTTAACTAAGAACACACTTCTAGCACAGCGTGAATTTTACAGGGCTGCTTTGGGGTGGAAATGTGGGCGCTTTTTTTTATTCCCAAGGCTTTCTATTCTTTTTAGTAACTAGCATTAAATGCATATGGTCTGTCCGCTAGCAGTAAAACAGACCCATCTGGATCAGGGCAGGAGAGATGTGCTTGATGCACAGAGGGAAGGACCCAGGAGAGTAGTCCAGTGAGCTTGGCTAATGCCTTATTTATGCACTCATTCATGCCATGCCACAGCCTTTTCATTTTTGAAAAGCCCAAGCAATCAGTGCATTAATAACAAGCATATTAATGCCATCTAATATTTTTAAAGGACAGGGAAGAGTGAAGAAGAGACTTCTCATTCTGTCCAGGTGTTGCCATGGATTTTTATGTACGATTTCATATATTTTATGTATACAATATATACATATGTATTTTGTAATATATTATTATTATACAAATATTTGAAGGTTTATATTTTTGATGTGTCATACATATGTTAAGCATCAGTAATTAACCAAAAACTTACAGTAGGATACTATCATCAGAAAACCGTATTCCGAGTTGAATTAGCCCTATCTGTAATAAAATTGCATCAGCCTTGGTATCTGTGGAACATAATCTGTAATCCTGTGTAATCTGGGTGGAGGGCATCATATTGTGGGTTTTGTGGTTCATGACCTACTGCATTTTAGACAGAAACAAGATTAGGATTAGAACAAGTAGCAATCAAAAGGGTGTGCATGTGGCTTCATCCAGTGTGTGTGTGTGTGTGTGTGTGTGT
>JAGFZM010000052.1:336241-390901 GCA_017657215.1 Limnothrissa miodon
CCCCCCCCCCCCCCCCCCCCAAGCCAAACAGCACTAATTGGACACTCAATGACTGAGATGTTTCTGTGCTGTGACAGGTTTGCCACTGGCCCCAGCTGCCATCACATCCAGCTCTGGAAACCCCTGGGTGTCTGTTCTGTACACATGGGGGCTGGTGCAGGTACGTAGTGAAGTGTGAAGTGAGGAGTAGTGTCGGTGAGGATGAATTTGCCATTATTAAAATATGACTGTTGTTTGTCACACACTAAGATGGTGTGAACTCCCTCTGTGGCTGATTTACAGTGGCACTAAGCATTTATATTTATTGCAGTGCACAGTGTTTGCTGCCGAGCTGAACATCATTGCAGGCCTGGTGACTGTGTTTTATCTGTTGGCCTATGCAGCCGTGGACCTGGCCTGTCTTGCCCTAGAGTGGGCCTCAGCCCCTAACTTCAGGTGCACTTCTCACACATGTCCATGATCTCAGGTTAACAGAGACCACTTTAGAAGAGTTCTTTTAGCTGTTCCTACAGGGCTTAACATTCCATATGATTCTAAATGTTATCTTGTTGAAGTTCTAGCATGAAAAAGTAGTTGTTTTTTATATTGTTACAAACCTCTATACAGTACTTTGATTTTATACTTTTGGAATACCCTAATTTGAATAATGGGCCAAGTTATTTCAGTAATTGGCCACATCATTTAGGTAATGGTATAAAGTGCATAATCTGGAGTTTAGCTTCATTAGATTTAATGGCAAAAGCTAAATCAATGCTAGTGTAATTCATCGAAAACTTTTATCAGCAAACACGTCACTGTGATCAGTATATTGTTGTATTCCTGTCTTTTAAATAGGAACCAACCAAGGATTTCTGTATTTTTATCTGTCAGTGACTACTGCTCAGACTTTGCTTTTTAGCCATCAAGTTCAAACTGATTTGCTTTGTGGGTTGCTCAGAAAATCGAATGAAGGTCTGTTTTACTGCCTAGACATCTGTTTCTCATCTCTTTTCTTTCTTTCTTTCTCTCTCTCTCTCTCTCTCTCTCTCTCTCTCTCTCTCTCTCTCTCTCTCTCTCTCATTCTCTCGTGTGTGTGTGTGTGTGTCACAGGCCCACGTTTCAGTTCTTCTCGTGGCACACCTGTCTGCTGGGCATAGTGAGCTGTCTGGTGATGATGTTTGTCATAAACCCCGTGTACTCCTCAGCCAGCATCGTGCTGCTGCTGCTTCTGCTGCTCTTCCTGCACTTCCGCTCTCCCACCAGTAGCTGGGGCTACATCAGCCAAGCACTCATCTTTCATCAGGTGAACATGCGCGCGCGCACACACACACACACACACACACACACACACACACTCTCTCACTCATGCAGTCACAGACACATTCGTTGATTCAAAGAGTCTGTCATGACATTGTGTCAAATTGTAGAATCCTATTATCTATACTTAGAATGTTGCCCAGCTTTTGGCTTGTAAATTACTATTCTTATGGTGCAGTGCAATGTGGCTAACATTATCACTTTATTATGTCCTCTGACAAAGTGTTACTTTGTTGTTTGAACATTTTAATAAATGGGTCTGGAACCGTTACACTGAGATAATGTCATTATGCATGTTCATCTTAATCTATTTCTCTTTTTTCCCTCCACTTAATCCAGGTGCGCAAGTATTTGTTGATGCTAGATGTGCGCAAGGACCACGTCAAGTTCTGGCGTCCCCAGGTGCTGTTGATGGTTGCCAACCCGCGCTCGTCCAGCCAGCTCATCACCTTCGTCAACCAGCTGAAGAAGGGCGGACTGTACGTGCTGGGCCACGTGCAGCTGGGTGACCTAGGTAATGCTGGTGGGCTAAACAGGGAGAGCCCATTGCCCCTGAAGATGTGTGCAGACCTGGCCCTTGTAGGGTAGAGCAGAGGGGGCCGGTCTATTGCGTGTGACCCACTGGTGGTCTGTGAAAGCATGGCCCCAGGCCTTCAATGAATAGCGTAGCTTCAGCTTATCTAGAAAGAAACACTGAATTTGAATCACATCGGCAGTATTGGTCCCTTAGCCACTACCATGTAAAATCCCCTTGTGCAGGAAGTTGTTTGCCTCGGTGAAAATGTGTAATGAGTTAAATGTTGTGAAGGTAGAAGTAGTTCATGAAGTTAATGAAGCTAAGCTTCCCCTTTCTCTACATGTAGGTATAGTAATTGTTAGTGAAGGATAAGTTGTTCTCACTGCTCCTGTAAACCCATTGTTTAGAGGGAAGATTCAAGGAGCCCCTGTTAAGTTCATTTATTGATTGTTAAATCATGCTTATTATTATATATTATATATTATTATATATGCCTTTCAACAAAAATTGAAACAAAAAAATGTAATGATTATTTACAGTGGAAACTCCAGATTCACTCCTGCCCTGTGTTCCTTTGACAAATATGATCTTAATTAGCCAATCTGTGTGACTGAAGAGATGTGCTAGAAGTCAAATGGTTCATTTTCAGTACTGTTAATTAAAGTGTGAGGTAACTGTGGTGTCAGTATTGAAAAATCATGATTATATTCATTTCTATAATTGAGCTGCCATAACTACAGACATCAAAACTGACTTTTTCTGTGAGGGAGTGAGACATCCCTATTTGTTTTATCTCTCCCCAACAGACCTCATGCCCACAGACCCTGTCCAGCAGCAGTACAACTTTTGGCTTAGTCTAGTGGATAAGTTGGGTGTAAAGGCGTTCGTGGACCTCACCCTATCGCCTTCGGTCCGGCAGGGGACCCAGCACTTGCTGCGCATCACTGGACTGGGTAAGCACTTGAGTTATCAATTTAACAATGCAGAAGCCTTACATTTTTGAAGGTACAGTAAAAAACTAGTGTTCATTAGAAGAACATCCTCTGTGTCTGTATAAACACAAAACTGTGTTTAGATTTTACATTGTAGTTTCTTATTTGTGTTCATCGTTTTGCTTTTGTTTAGGCAGTAAAAACATGCATGTATCATTTGAATAATGTATGCTTACATTGTATTTGAATTGTATGCATATATTTTATTTAAAATTTATTTTCACATCTTTATTAATACATAATGAAAATTTATGAAAAATATATGATCTTTGGTAAAGATGAAATCAGGGTAAAATATTACATGTTTTTTTGTAATAACTTATTTCTTCCAGGTGGAATGAAGCCCAATACGCTTGTGCTGGGATTCTATGACAACTCTTATCCGGATGACTACTTCCAGCAGGATCCGGCCTTTTGTCAGAATGGAAGCAACTGCACCAGCAATGAAGATGATGAATTTGGGGTGGACCTGCCCTCCCTGCAGGCCCACTTTGGGCCGGTGCGTGACGAGGTGACCCCGCGTTCGCTCTCCCCAGACGAGTACGTGGGCATCATCTCTGATGCCATCAAGATGAACAAGAACGTGTGTCTGGGCCGCAACTTCCACCAGCTGCAGCTGCCCAAGGGCCGTGGTCTGCGCGGCGATGGGGCCGGACTCACCATCGACGTGTGGCCCCTGAACCTCCTGCGGCCGAGCAGCAGTGGCAGCAGTGACGCTGACGTCTGCAGCCTCTTCTTGTTGCAGATGGCGTGTGTGCTCAACATGGCCAGTGGGTGGCGCCGGGCGCGCATGCGCATTTTCCTCTGCGCTGAGGCCCGATCGCAGGCTGAAGACGACCATGGCTGGACGGAGAAGGAACAGAGCTTCCGGGAGCTGCTGGACAAGCTGCGGATCCGCGCCAAGATCAAGGTGGTGGCCTGGGATGGGGTGGTCAGGCTGCTGGGGACGGGAGGAGACAAGCCAGGACCCCTGGATGACCTGAACAATCTGGCCGGAGCGTTGCCTCCAGTCAGCCAGGAGTTCCTGTTGGCAGTTAACGGGCTAATGAGGGAGAACAGCTCCGAAGCGGCCGTGCGTCTCCTCTACCTGCCTCGCCCGCCGCCCACATCTGATCTGTACCAGCAATACCTCAGCCAGCTGGACACCCTGTCCAGGGACCTGGGCCCCACCCTCTGGATTCATGGACTTACCCGTGTTACTTGCACTGAGCTGTAAGACGTTACTGTACACCTGAAGTGTGTGTGTGTGTGTGTGTGTGTGTGTGTGTACGTGTACTTATTTGTGTGTTAATTTGTGTCAGTTTAGCTGTCAAAGTGTTGTGGGCCAAAGATACCAGTTCAGTGCAAAAGTTCTTGCAAAAAGTATGTTACATAGTCTAGGATTCCATTTACCTCTGTTGCACTTATTCCTAAACATTGTTGTTTGTTGTCACTTGTTCTGTTTACACAAGTCGCTGCTTTTCACTTACATGCACCAGGCAACATACTGTATATGAATAGTGGGTGATTTAGAAGTCAGTCATTTTAACTAATGGCTACTTACCTGCTCATTCTGCAGGAAAGGGACCTGCGTAAAGAGTTACTGAATTCCCTTTTATGTAAAATAGGAAGCCACTCTCTGCTACTGTTAATTATTCAGGTAAAACTGAAAATATAGATAGAGTAGTCTGCTTAAAAAGAGTTGTTTGCAAGATAAACTATTGATGCATTTTCCATCCCATGAGATCTCAGCTGATCCAGTTTGTTGGACTTTCTAGAATGTAGGGGATCACGTTGCCAGGGATTTAGTCAGTTTAGTAGTACTATAAGTAATTGTCAATCCCACACGACCATATGGTGCCAAAGACCTGTCAATAGTGCTCGTATCTCTTCCCTTATCCAGAGCAGGACCAAAGCCGGAAATAGCTACATAATAGCCAGTCTGTGATAGCAGTTTGTCCAATGTCCAATGTACCACTATATTTTGACTTGAGCTTGTTGTCAAGGAAGCTGAGGGGAATGTGAAAATGTACTGAAAATAATGCAATGGTACCAAAATATGACGGGTAGTTTGAAAAGGGAGAAACATACTCTGTTACGATCACCAAATTGTTGGCATATATGAACAAAAAGATTTCCATGTAAGCTTTAGGCATAATGCCTTCGGAACATGGATTGTAAAATATATATAGTCATATTTCTTAGCTGGTGTTCCTGCATCTGCCTGTTTTAGTGGGTTTTGCTGAAAAATGGAGATCTTTGGCAAATGTATTTTGTGAGAGCAACTGTATATGATGCCAAGCAGAAGGGTGTGGGCAACCTGAGAATACTTTTGATTGTAATATATATTTTATTTTACATATAAAATATGCTTAATAAAGTTGTCTGTTAAACATGGAGCATTTACATACAAGTTCAAACAAGAGTATGATCACAATGATTTATCTCTGGCACATTTAGATCCTCACATTCACATTGGATACCGTCTGGCAACAATTATTCTGCATCAGTTTAACAATATAGCAGATGGATTTATAATAAAAATAACAAATTTATAAGTAAAAAAAATAGTGCTCTGTCCAAAACTTACAGAGACTTCATCAAAGCCAGCACCTTCATGTTACGTCACTCAGGGGCTTCAGTAATTCCCTGCACATCCTGAACACAGATAGACTCCTTCCTTCCTGCTCCTCCAGCCTTTCAAAAATGCTACTGCCAGTTCCCCAACAAATTTAGTTTAGGATCCTTCTCCATACACACACACACGCACACTGGCTAGTTCTCACCCTCTCTCTTCTGGCCATTACTGCCACATGCCAAACTGCACCAACTCGTCCAAATTTAAAACCTTTATGCCCCTCTCCCACCCCTAACAGCTTTAACATTTGCTTACAGTATACAAAGTTCATTAGCATTGTGTTTTAAATAATTGTCTATGGATTTAAAAGCATAAACCATGTAGAAATGCATTATTATGCTATATTAGCTGCTAGAGTATTTATTGTTAAAATAAGGCCATCAACCTGCTGGGCCCCCGCTGTGTGTTCCAATGGTCAATACAGAGTCTCGGTACTTCTTTAAAAGCCTCAGCTTTATTTCTGAGATTGATCAACTTGCAGATATCCCTGTTTATTAAGACTGCTAAGTGCTGTCGATGTTTTGTCTATGTTGCACAAAAGTATGTAATTTCCACACCAATAGGCAGCACAAAGCAATTTGAAACAGCGGGACAATTGCTTGATTCATTCAAATCAAATTGAATGTGTGGAGCTCATTCATCATAAGCCATGAGTATGAATTTTGACTTCAGTATGGTGTACGGTGTATGGTGATACAATTTTGTCATTGTAAATTATTTTTAAACAGTCCTTAAGGCACACCTCTATTTTTCCTATTTTTAAAAAAACGGCATACCCAAATAAAAAGCTTGATAGTTCCTACATAGTTTTAGACTCAGGGATGTGCCTCATACCATTGGAAAGGTGACACCCTCAAGTTTTTTCTAGAAGAATATGTATGTTTCTGTGACATATGGACATTTTTTTTTCCACTCATTTCAAATGTCTATGAACTAACTAAGATATGAAGGTACCATCCTTATGATACCCCCAAATCAAAAAATCTAAGCCCTAACTTATTCTCTCAGCTTGTTCCACAAATATGATTTTTTAATATAAATCTTTGTAAAATATGTTTATGCGTTTTGCTTGGGACCCCTATGTAAATTCCCATAGGGACTTTTTGTAAACAAGAGGGCCTACTGACATTCAAAAGTATATAACTTGAAAACCCCTTTACCTAGAAACATAAAAATGGTTTCAAATGAAAGCTAAGACCCTGGGCTTTCATGTCTGTTTGCTTGATTTGAAGTTACTCCTTCTGGCATTGAATGACACAAGCATAACCATGCGGTGTGCCTTAAGGGGTTAAATGGTACCTAGCAGTCCTTAAATCTGTACTGTAACATTGGGTAAGGATGCGATTCAGAAGTAATAGATACCTCGTCAGCATTCAGGTGATACCCTAACACTCTGCTAGGCAAGTTGCAGGTAGAAGTGTTCTGAGTGTAGAACCATATGTGGGACACATGTTCCAGTCTGTGATTCCCTAGTCCTCTTTGTTGGAGCTCATGGCAAGGCCCCACCTCAGGTGCTTATTGGCAATGATTGCATATTTTTCCATTAGCTTCATGGAGAAGGAAGAGAGACGCACCCAGTCCGGGAGAAAGATGGATAGAGCTATGTGCTATGGATAGAGAGATAAACCATGTTATTACTAGGACATGTAAGAGAGAGACAATTAAGAACACTGAAACTCACAACGTTCCTTTTGAAATAATCTATCTATGTTTTGTAAAACAGCTGCAAAAGAATGACTAGATGAAAAAAGGAGGGTACTGTGTGCGTACATCCACAATAATATTAGAAAACAGCTTTTAATTGTAAATCTCATTAACCTTGATTTGTTTCATTCATGCAATAAATAAACAATTTGCTGATTAAATTCTTCAATCCTTTACTAACACAATGGTCTGAGCGTGTGAACGCGTTCTGTGTGTGAGAACATGAGGCTGGGCTGCTGACCTGCAGGGCATGAGACACGCAGCCACAGGTGTACGTGGTGTAGCCCACGGTGTTGAGCGCCTCCCGGGCGAAGTCTGCAGCGCTCTTCATCAGAGGATTCGTGCCCATGTGCCTAGTCATGTTTGTGTGCACCAGAAAGGGAGCAACACACTGACAGAGAACACAGAAAGAAAGAAATTAAAATTAGCAAGTGGAGATACATCGGAACATATGGAATTGGTGTTTTTTTATTAATAGCAGCAAGCTTTCACCTGAACTGTGATCCCACGTGAATTATACTCTGCATTTAAACTTCTGGAGAAATAGGTCACGAAAATCTAAAGACAAATAAAGGAATTCTTACAACACCTGAACAACTATATGTATATGAATTTCAATATAAACACCGGGTTTAAATATGGAGAAGATCTGTGTGTGGGTTCATACACATGTAAAGTGTGAGGGTGTGCGAGTCTTTGTGCTGAACTTTTTTATTTGGATTTGCAAACAAAGGCTAATTGTTGAGAATTAGCCCCCACCAGTGAGGCATCTGATAGATGCAGGTTAAGCCCGCCTCTCAGAAGGCAGGTATCATGGTAGATTCGCCAGACTAAGCTCCTACGAGCTTATTTGTCGCGGAAGCCAGGCTACAGGAATCATATTTAGAGTGTACTTTCAAAGACAGTAAATGCAAACCATTTTACTGTTTTAATTGACATCCAACTTATCACTGAATACCTTAAGCATATCATAGGCATGATTTTCTCACCTTAGAAGCACCGTACATTGTTACCATGGGTTGGGGCTGACTCCCAGCTTCTGATGACATGTTAATTATAAGCCCTTTCTTCCTGAGGGACAAACAAAGATATTTCAGCAAGGATGAAGGCTATTATGAGAGACTATGTAGATTAATGTCTTAGTCCAGTATAATCTTGTTATGAAATCAAGGACTCAAACCTTTCAACCATGTTAGGTAGAAGTATCCTTGTCATCTAAAGAGTAAGTAGATTATAGATGGTTATCATACTGTATCTATTAAATTAAAATGAACATAAGAGTAAACATGTCTTTAATGATTGATATAACATCACACAGTAGAGAAAACAGAATTAACCACACGTAACCACTGTGATGTGAGACTACAATAAGCTCATTAAATTGGGTTGTGCAGCTGGCTACTCTAAAGCTGGCTCTATATGACAGTTTGACTGTCATATTATAAACAAATGTCCCAGTCTGATATATGACAAATGTCTACAGTCTGATGAACAGTCAGAAAATAAATATGTGGGCTGAGACCTGAGTGACAGAGAGGATGTTGCAGTTGATTGTGTCGGTTATTTTCTGTGGGAGATAGAAAGAAGAAAACAGTCAAAAACACTAGAACTTTACAAGAAGATTTAGCATTCATCCATTATTTGGTACAGTATTTGGTATTTGGTTGATGATTTTCCATAATGTTTGCAATTGTAAAATTATCAATATGATTACTGCAAACAGGTAGTCTAGCAACTTCATCTCACTGTACCTGTTCAGAGTTGGGTATATCCAAGAAGTTGGACAACTCTCCACTGTAATTTATACCAACATTGTTCACTGAAAGACAAGAAGTGGACAGTTAGAACATACTTTATGCAAAGTTTTCTTAATAAAGTCCATTGCACTGATAGACTACCCAGAATGCCTATCTCCAAGTCCTTTAGATCCTTTGCTATTGCAGGATAGATTTGATGACCCTCAGTGAAGTCTGCCTGAATGATGCGGGTCTGTCGTCCATGTCGGCTCTCTAAGAAATATTAAATTCACACTCATGTGATATTTTGTTGTCCAAATCCTAGACGTCGTACATATTATGTCCTTGTGTAACAAAGGTGTCAAATGTCAATACCTCACCTATGTTTGCGGCTGCATCACGTAGCTTCTTTATTGACCGACTAATTAGGACAATGTCCAAGCCTCTTTTCGCTAACTACAGATGAGAAGACACAGTCAAAAGTCACAGGTACAATCAAAAAAGCAACAATAAACGTTTCATCAATTTAGTTCAGTTGTACATTATATTGACTGGCAGATGAATGAACTGTAAACTGTCATAATGTTACTATGTCACTACTATGTCACTAGTGTCTAATGTCACTAGTTTTGAGAAATTATCGCATCTGCCAATGTTCGCTGAAGTTAGACAACTGAGTATTACCTTTCCTCTTTCAATGAAGCAGTTGTCTCATTGTGTTTTGTCTCAAAAGTTTTATTGAATCCTTGGGATCCATTTGTTTTACTAATTTTATGATAATCTTAATTCATGTTACTGGTAACTGTTACTGCACATGTACTACTAAAGTGTCAATTGGATTACTGGATTACAGAAAAATAATCCCATTTTTTATACTGTGATGACAGACAAGTGGTAAAGAGTTGGGAAATGCCCTTGAGCCAGATTTTATGGGCTTGGGTTTATATGTGCACACCGGTCTGACAGTTAGATGTCTCATAGTGTCGAGTGTGACGAGTCTCTATGGCCCTAATTTGAATGACATGTGCAGCTCAGGCAACATCAGCACACCCCTGTCTGCTTGTTTACACACGATTTAACACAGCATTGGCAGAGGCAGTGGCAACTGTCAGACGGCTTGGGGATCTGTTGGCAGAGGCTCTGCAGCTGTGTGCCGAAAGCACTCACCTCATTGGCATAGGCCAGACCAATTCCAGAAGTGGCTCCCGTAACAACTGCAATCAAACAGACAAGGACACCATTGAACTTTTACAGACGAATGCTCCATTACATTGTGAAAATGTTTATCTTGATTGTCATGATAAGGACTTCTTAGCAAAAATGTGCTTAGACATGAACAGGAAATAATTAGACTTTAACAAAATAAACAGTGGCCTCTCTTGAACAACTGCCAACATGAACACAACAGCTAATCTCCACGATTACATACTTTGGCTTGATGTGAGCATGAAAGTCTGTGTCATTTGGTAAGCCATATTTAAAACCTATTATGAAGTAAATATTAAATACCAACATAATGAGTGCAAAATCTGAGACACACACTTTACAACAATAATTATTTGCAAAATGATCAAGTAAGCTTTCTGATCAATTAGACAGCTCTATCCTCTCTGTGCTCACCTTATGATGCACCTGTCTTACAGTCTGACAAGTGTAAAAACCATGACACTGGAGAGGACAGTAGAAACCATGGATGTGGGGAAACCACCGGAAGTCCCAACGCCCAAAAACGCCTCCCACTCATTTCCACCCCTCATGTCTCTATTTCCCTGACAATTATGTGGGATGAATGGGTGGGTTGGGGGTTGATGATATGGCTGAGAATAGACTTTTTTCATTCTTATTTATCTTATTATTATTTATGGCTAGTTTTGATTTCATTCTTTTTTGTGTATGTATTCAGATACAACATGTATTACAATGTATTACGTGTATTTCTGCTCATTTTGGAAGCTTTTTTAATTAAAATACATAACGACATTAGTAGATAACCTTAGTAGAGTTATACCATAATTCATTGTCATCGAGACAAAGACCCCTCATCACAATGTCTCATGTCTAATGTCTCACACCTAACATGGTTTGGTTGTTAAGCTTTCTTATAGAAAACTATGAAAAAGTAAAAAACATGACTGTTTTATCTGTCTTCAGAAAATAAGGAACCTAGAACCTCCTCATGGTTTGTAATCACTGACAATATTTTGTTTGTGCAACAGCCCCATATACAGTATACTCAAACACAGGGCATACACTTAACACCATTAGGAAGTGTATGTAACAATTACAAAAGTACAGGTCTAAGTTTCTTCAGTGACTTATTGCTCAATAACAACTTCACAGCCCACATCAAACCACTGTGCATCTGTAGGCTACAAAGACTTACTCTGGACTTTTTTTATGAATTAGGTGAAAGACACATAAAACCTTGCAAAGATATTTTCTTTTTGGCACTGTGACAAGATTGCAAGGCTATTTGATGACCGTATTTATTTTCTCCCTGGACTCCGCAGTGCACATCCTGCATAACAGGTGGAAATAACACTAATAGATGCAGCTGTATTAGTTAATAGTCCTCAGTGACATCACCCAAACGTCCCATAAATCCTGCTTCCGGTGCCATGCTGAAAAGTTTATGGAGAAGAAGTATTTCTAAAATTAATTTGCAGTTGACATATACTAGGCCTACTCTCTGCACACATTTTACATATCTCGGTCTCTCGAGAGGGCTGGATGCTAAGTCTCAAAGTTTCTTTAAATGATAACAATAAACATCTTAGATACTTAGCCTATCAAAAGTCAACTTTTAAGGTATGAACGGGTTTTTAAATTGTTTGACAAAAAATACTAAAATGTATTTGTCCTTTAAAAGAACTGCTCTGTCCTAACATCTACATGCATAGGCTGGGTAAGCTACAGTAATGTCTGCGATGGCTAAATCTCTGCCTTATGAGTCATTTGTGAGGATATGTGTAAGGTTATGTTCTACGTGCGTAACCACTGATTGATTTAGATAATTCCGAAAAAAACTGGCGCCAAGATTTTACGATATAGGATTTAGCCCACGCATTTTGCATGATAAATAACTGCACAATTTCAATATAAAATTCTTACCTGCCCACTGTCCATACATAGTCAAGTCAGCTTGCCAAAATTCAGATTGAACGTATATTTTGAATCCACACCAGCATTTCCATGACCATTTCAACAGGTAAGAGAGAAGCGTAATGTATCCGACAACGGTAACCAATTTCTCTAAAGAGAAAATGTCAGCTGTAGCTGTAAATTCCATGTCTGTGAGGATATGAACGTCTACTGACCCGTTGTCTCCTCTCATCGTGACAGCAGTTAAATATACTACCAGGTAAAGCTACTGCAGGTTGGTTGGTTTTAAAGACTAAACATTGTCCAACACCGCCCCTCGGAACCCTTGTCATTTTCTTTCATTGGTTGCCATGAGCCAGCGGCCTGGAGCAGCAAATAATTTCATATTCATGTAACATAACGCCACCTCCATTTGAATCTTTTGGCGGATAGGTATAAGCAACATAGAACATTTTAAACGTGACAGCATCAGTTACCTACCCCATTTGTCATCATATCTGTGCTGACTCTGACAGTCACCACATTCAACCATATCAGCTGGCGGTTTAACAAACTGATGTTTACACACATTGAACTGAACAGATAGCGCGTTCATTCAAAAGAGGTGAGTGTACCACTAACAAGATATCCTTTGGACTTAGTCTTAACTTAACTTAATGTTGGCAAGAGGTCTATGACGGAGGCTATTATGCAATTCGGACAATTTGCCCAAATAGCTTCTGTCTGGTCGCATCATGCATCGTAGCGCACATCATGTTCATGAATGAAAGCGCGCTGCTCACCAAGAGCGCTTGCAGTATTTTGATACATCATCACTCTGAACATTGCCATTTGAACAAATTGTTCTATATTCAGTAGGTTTAGCTGCAATAGCTACAGCTCTTGTAATGACAACAATACGAAAAGTTACAGTGACATTTTCTTTGTTGAGAAAACACACAACTTCAACTATCAGATCTCACAGCAATGTGGTCACTTGAAGAAAACTAAGAATAGGCTACTACATTCTCTACAACTTGTAAATTGTAGATTACACTTCCAATGTCTTCTCCCATCCCTGTCTTCTGTGGCTTCTGTAACCCTTATTTAACACAACTCCTTATTTAAATATTACCAGTAACAATCACAGGCTGCTAATTTTTTACATTGCACAATTTAAATTCTATCCATATATCTTCATTTTTTTCGTTGTCTTCTGATTATTGTTCATTGTTTGGGATAGAAATGTTGACTTTAGTTACCACAAATGAGGCCTATATGCTTAGACTTCATTCAGTGTGCAGCGTGCCAATGGCCTGTTATGTGAATAGGCTCTGTGGTCTATGATGAATGCCTTCACTGAGAGAATATCGTTTTGTTTTTAATTTTTTTCAGTGTTTTCCAGGACACTCTGCCCTGGATGGGACAATAATGTTATCAGATTTGTTTGTTGTTGACTAAACAATTAGGTCTGTGAATGACGGAAAGGGAGATTCTGTGCACGTGGTGGAGAGCAGTGGTGTTCCTAGACTTTTGATGTTGTTGGAATTAGCTGACAGAATGTGGATTGCGGGGAAATATTCTGTGTCAAGGTTGAATGTGAATATCAATGGAAAGCATAGTACCTCTAAAGAAAACCTATCTGTTCTGGAAGAGATATTCAGAGGGTTTGTATCTTGAATCTTTTTTGTTTGTTTGTTTGTTTGTTTTTTCAAGGTTTTTCTGTGTCATTCTTACCTGAAAGAAACGCATGAAGAACTATTGAATATCACATGCAGTACAACATAGACAGACATACAGTATTTTCACCCAGGCACACACATAAGCACACATCATAAGCTTTGGAATGAGGGAATGAGGATTTTTTATATTCTTTTTGTTTTTAGGATCAAAGGCACAATACTATCTGGACAACAGAGGGCGCTAGTTGCTCTCTTTATTTCAATTCTAGACATTCTACCTACCCAAGAGCTTCTGTTGTGACGAAAAGTTTTAAACCGAAATTGAAACCACCAGCATACTTTCATTTTTGAGGGGATTTTCCTCTCTGTCACACTCAAAACAACAAGCGCAAATTTTCTTTTAAGAAACTAAAAAAATTAATTGGACAAGCTTTTCAAAAGGAAACTTCTTGACAAGAGGTAGGGTACTAAATATGCATGATTTTATTATCTAAATTCTGTGCTGGCCTGTATGGGCCCAGTAAAACATTCTGCCTCGTTTGAACCTACATTAGAGAATTAAAGAAGGAATGACAAGAGCTCGTAATGTTGTGTTAGTGTTTAATATTATTGTGATTATGAATATGATATAGTTGGAAACTTCACAAGGAAGGTCAACTTATGTCTTAAGACTTTAGTGTTTTATTGTTATTTAGTGAATAGGAATCCTCTAATAATGGTACCTTATTGTCCACAAATTAAAGGCAACTTGTGAAATAGAGGTGTCCTCCAAAGCGACTGACTTGTTGTGGAGTCATGAGTCATAAGGTTCAAATAAGCCCAGAATTAAAGAGACCTCGGGAATTAGGCAAACAATAACGTAAGCTGTTACGCTTGGGGAAAAGCCTTCTGTACCTGAATAACCCAGGGACCTGCATCCCACAATACATTAAATTAAGCCATTAAATAAAGCTGCTCTGGCCACATTACTTAGACAAAGGAGATTGGTCTAGCATTCCAAATGTTCTGTGTTCAATAGAGAGCTATCTCAGTTTTACATCTATCTACATCAGTCTACACCTTCCAATGTGATTTAAGCATTATGCCGTTTGTGTAAGGCTACAGGGACTGGCAATAACTCATTGTAGTTTAACATGTTGCCATGCATAAAATGGTTTGAAATTTTTATTACCTTCTTACATTTCATGCATGTTGCCAGAAACATCTGTGTATATTAGAAATATACTAATGCTCTTTGCCAATAATAAAACATGTAAAACGCTAACTTTTTAATAGGCAGACGGAAAAAGTATACGTAAGGTATTTCACAATGTCACAGCATGGAGTGGATTACGGTGGATTGCTGTGGCAACAAAAAAGAACAGGGTGGGATAATTATAAGAACTCTAATTTAAGTATTATAGTATTTGTAACCATATTAACTCACATTATTAGCTCACATTTTGTAATTAATGAATAAAAAGGGAGAGAATATTTTTTCTTTAACCTGTAGCCTCACACTGACAGACCTACAGTAAAGTATGGCCAGCTGACTCATTAGTGTAAGTGAATCTGTTACTGAATTTCACACCTCTCTGTCCTCAGTTGATCGTCTCTCTCTCTCTCTCTCTCTCTCCCCCCCCCCCCCCCCCCCTTTGTCATTGTCTTATCAGCTCTGCATCGCCCCTGGGCACCATGGCTTCCGCTTCAGCCGGAAACAGACAGACTGCCGGTGTCCCCTCCAAGCAGATACAGGTAAAAAGACGTCACAGGATGCCGTGGTGTGACGTCAGTAGTGGCGCACGAGCCGTATTTTAGGCAGTGAGTGAAGCATAGAGGAGGGCTTACGTAATAAGGATTTAGTCCTGGGTCTTCTACCTTAAGAGACTTGGCTAAATGCATTATTTGTTCCACTGCGGGAGAGACAGTAATTCCACATTATTGCCCCAGATTGAGAAAGTGTGTCGAATGGTAACTGCAGAGAAGTGAGATGCTCTGAATAAAGGCATTGGTAGCACTGAAGTTGAACCTGTATGTCACAGTTATATATGTTTACATCTCTGGAAAAAAGATGATGCATTGTAATTGCATTTCACACCTACTACCACTTAATAAAAAAATCTTTTTTTGGTTCATGGAGATGCTCTACTTGTCAGTACATTAGAATATTTTCATTCAGAAATGCACTGTATTGTCAGTGTTAGTATGAATGTATGTTGGCATGGGTGCATGCTTAGTTTGCCTCTCTCTCTTTCTCCCCCTTCCTTCTTTATATTGCCTGTTGTACACTTCACTAGTGCCCACATTGTCTTCGGTCAGAGACTAGGGTGGTGGAGGGCCACCGCTCTGTGTGTCGCCTCTGCTCCAAGACCCTGCGCCGAGTCTACCAGTTCTGCTGGGCCTGCCGCCGCGAGTGGCCCAGGACAGGCTCCCTGGCCCAGGGCCACACCTGCTCCCTTCCCAAATGTGGCCTGCGTGCTGCCCTGCTTTCGGAGGAAAAGATCCTCGACCCCATAAGTGCCGCTTTCCAATGCCCCTTTTTTAGGGCGTGCCCAACCTGCAAGGCCCTGGTCACCCACAACGGCGTGGGCTGCAGATACATCACTTGCCCGGACTGCGACACAGATTTCTGCTTCCGCTGTCTCCGCGAAGAATGTACCCTTGATTATGAGGATGATGATGAGGATTCCCTCTATTTTAGTGAAGATGAGGAGTATCCTATCGAAACTTGTGTCATAGTAGATAACAATGCAGTCCTTCAGAGCCTGTAGCTTTGAGTCTATTGAGCACCATTGTGCACCAATTCCCTGTTGTTCAGTATTGGGATATTTGACAGTTAATCAAGGACAGTTAATTTACAGCTGCTAATAATGAAGTAATTAAGTAGCAACATATTTACATGTATATTTGTCCCGTTACTCTGCAAAAATCTGGCATGCAAAAATAGTAATTGTTGTTGCCGTTCTATTGCAGATCATGATTTTGAATCTGAAATCTATTTGGCTGATGCCAGTTTCCATGTGTGTGTTTTGATGTATGTGCACATCTTTGTGTTGGCAGGGGGGCACTTCTTGGTCATCACTTGTAAAAGTTGTCTCCCTCCCATCTTTCAACAAACTTTCTCCTGACTATTCTCACCAAATGTTCTCTTGTTTATTATTTTGCAATGATCAAAGAGGATGACTGATCATTTGTAGCTAATATAAACTCTACAACATGCCTACAAATCTACAATGTCTACAATAAAATCTTAATGTCAAACATACTGCATTTTTGTGTGGGCTAAATGCAGTCTAGTAAAACACAGTTCTACGTATCTGTGGGCAAAATATTACATTATGAGCTACAAATAATTCCTCCAAAATGCAGATATCCAACGAGCAAATACACTAGCTTTAAATAACATAGTGCTAAGAAGAACTGTCAAGGCAGTTGTCATCAAACCCACTCCAGGCAGTGAAAATATAGGTAGCTGTTTTAGCCTAGAGTGTATAGGCTGTGCAGAGACTGTACATAGTGAAATGCCTAGGCCATTTTACTTTCTAGTCTACACTAGAGGAAAGTGTCATTATGACTTGTTGAATAAAGTAGTAGCTGTTGTTGTTGTAGTACTAGTAGTAGTTGACTACTGCACAATATACAAAATGGCAGATCGCAAATACCAAATTGCAGAATTGAAGAGTTCACGTGCAAAGTACTGTGAGCCTCTTTCTAATGAATGTACTGAATATATTTATATAATTTCCAGGAAGTTTATTATCAGTTCACCTCCAATTGAACTGATTTGTCTTGATTTGACAATAACATTTAAATTGCAGTTAGAAAGAGATTACCTTGAAAATTATTACTGTATTAAAACAAGACATATTTCTATAGGCCTATATTTTAGAAAACAGACGTTGGCATCGAAACTGTTTAACTGCTCTCCCAGTCATATTCTCCCATGCTGTGTCTGGGCTCTCACACTTGCAAAAGAAAAGCAGGGCAGAGGCTACATTTTAGAGACAGCTGTTTAGGCTATTTAGGCCAATACCATCTTATTCTAGTAGAAGACTGGTTGTATTTTTGCTTCATCACGACCAATGTCAGAAGCTTATTTGCTTGATTTGCTTTGAGTTTAAGTGTATTGAAGCTCATAAGAGTGGTAATATATTGTGAATTTGAATCACTTATTGAAAAGCCACTGCTACATACAACATAGCCAACAAGTAGGCAAGTGACTAGATATATCTGAAAGACTTTAGATTTGATAGGTCTACAAGGATCATATATCTTGTCAACTAGTGTCCCCAATAGTAGCTCAATGGGCAAGATCACAGGCATCTCACATACCCTGTACCTCTAATCTCTGACATAAGGGTTTGATCAAAAGAGGGCAGCATGTAAGTCGGTCAGCACACACAAGACACACAGTGTCTGCCTCAGCCTCTATGAAAGGGCACACGTATTATATAAGCCCAGAGCACAGGGGACTTGTGATAAATATAGTTCCTTGCCAGAGATGTCTGGTCTTTTTTCTTCCTTAGACCAGGATTACATTCTAAGCATCTGCAGGTATACCCTGTCCCAGAGACCTTCTGCTGGACTAAATGCACGCCAGACCTCGGGTCTCCCTTGAGTCCAGGGCTCTTTCTGCACACACATGCAGATATACATGCAGATATACACATGTAATTGGTGGGTAAGGCCAGGAGTGAACGAGTTTGTACGAGCTTACACAATGTGAGAACAGCTATATCCAGAGAAAGCACTGTCCCGGAGGTAATCTGTGGGGGAAAAGAGGCCAACCCCTATCACGGTTATGCGAGGGGGTGCTCTCTGCTGTGATCAAAGGGTGTTTCACAAATCCGCAGTCTATTTCTGGAAGCTGACTTATTTTGGGGTAAGCTCCCCAGCACACAACCAATTTCTGGTCTCATGCACACTTTATGATGACCCTAATACTACCCACTACTGACCTCCATCTGTCTAAATTTGGAACTCGCTATATATATATATATATATATATATATATATATATATATATATATACACACACATATATATATATGTATATATATATATCGCAAGCAAGTTGTCACTTCATAAGCTCATCATCTATGTTTGAAAATATTCACCACTCCTGAGGAGTTTCATGTCTGAATGCAGTGCATGTTAAAGGCAGGATAACAATTCATATCAAGATAAATCTTTCTTGAATCCTTATTTTACTTGTATAAATTGTTTGCTGTATGACATTGTTTGTGGTGCTGTATACTATAATAAATGTAAAAGTATTTTGCATTCAGACCAGCATTTGGACCCCTGCAGAAAAAAACACATCTTATTTTGCTAGCTGGTTTTAACAGGTTTAAGCTGGTTTTATTACTCCAGGCTTGTTCATCTGGATCTGCCAGCTACACTGACCATCTTAGGGTGTGTTTTGTATCATTTTTTATGCTAGAAATATCTAAGATGTACTTTTTAAATGAGATTTTAGAGTTTGAGATTTCATTCTGGATACCATTCCCCAACAGCGCATCCACTACTATGGCCCAGTGAAGCTTACTGGGCTAACCTAGAATCCAACCTGTGTGCTGTGTGTGTGTGCGTGTGTGTGTGTGTATGTGAATACGTGTGTGTGTGCCGCTCTTTTACTGGTAGCATGAGTCTGCACTGCGCACTCTTCAGGCAGGTGACCTTGCGGAGGCGGTGCTCAGCAGCAGGCGGCTGTTGCCAGGCTGCCGCCACCCCCACACATGGCGCAAAGAGGCTTGCAGCAGGTAGCCGCTCAGTTTAGCAGAGCCCAATCTCGCTAATCTGATTAGTTCAACTCGGCTGAATCAATTGCAAGACAACCAGATTGATCAAACATACACAGACGCTCCCTTGCTCAGGCCTTAGTCTACCTGACTCCTTTCTCACGCACACAAACGCACACATGTATAAACCTACAACAACGCAAAGTAACTGTGCATTTTGCATTATATTCTTTTACAGAGTCACTTTCTCCATCTGATCATTTGCATCTGCCTCTGTGTTTGTGCATGTATGGCTGCATGAGTGTGAATGCATGTGTGTGTTATGGGTGTTTGCGTGTCTGGGACCTATAAGGAATCAGCCATTCTGTAAGGCGCAGCCCAGTAAGCCACTGTGAACTCCCCCCCCCACCCCACCCCCCCCCGTCTGCCAGCCTCTGTTCTCTTGCCACCACTCCAGTCTCCAGCAGGCATCATCTGTCACCCAGGGTTCATGCCCTCTCTTGCACCCCCCTCCCTCCCTCCACACCCTGTGGCGTGATTTGGAATTATTTCCTTTTTGTGTGTGTGACTGGGGTGGGGAGGTGGGGGGCAGGGGCTTAGTACACACAAATAAGTCATGGATGCAAGATGGGTTGCCAAAATCACCCAGTACAACTGACACTATGTAGGTCATCTGCATTTGCAGTGGGTGTGCATACAATTGGTTATTTTCACCCCTTTTTGTAGCTTTTGGTGGTGACCAATCTGCATAATTTCACTCCTCAGTTTTCTCATTTATCTTCCGCTCGTAGTGTAAATAGGTCCACGCCGAGCCTAAAATGCTCCTAGTCTGGGCTTCTAGAGAATGCTGTGTGACTACCCAAATGACCATCAGGTTCTTAAAGTAATTGCTTTTGTAGGTGGTTTTCTTGTGATGGACAAAGGCTATTGGGCTTAGCCATTCCTAGGAAATCAAATCTCTCACAGCAGCCAGAAAGGGGCATTATCTCGGCACGGACAGACCCTGCAAACCTATGTGATCCTTCTCTGAAATGACAGGTAATATGATTGACATGAATTTATAGAAATGTATATTACATTTACATTTATGCATTTAGCAGACGCTTTTATCCAAAGCGACTTACAAAACGAGGATAACAATCAAGCTACATAGCAGAAACCTTAAGGAGCATAGTGCTAGGGGATAGTGCTTCAGTTCATTTTAGTGCTAGGATAGAAGATGTTCTCTGAATAGCTGGGTCTTTAAGAGCTTTTTGAAGGCCTCCAGAGATGGCCCTGTTCTGATTGTTTTTGGTAGGTCATTCCACCAGCGTGGGACGACACATGAGAAGAGTATATCATTTTGACCAAATTCAAGTTTTGGCTTGATTTATTTTATTTGAAATGAACACTCACACAATTGAGTTTGATCTCCCACTCCATTGGAAGGGCTTCAAAATATGCTTGGTGTACGTCTATAAACAACTTGAAAGTTATCAACTTGAAGCAGAATGGGGTGAAGCAGAGCAGCCTCTGTCCTGACCATTTCTTCTCTGCTTGGTTAGAGGAGGAGATTGTGTGTGTGGGTCTACTTGTCTTTTCCAGAAACTAATTTCGATGAATGTTTGTGCTAAACTATTCTACATTTCTTAGCACATCAGATGAGTTATGTCATACTTTCACCCCATGAAATCCCACCCACTCTCTTCACACACATGCAAGCCCACACACACACACACACACATACGCTCAGGCTCCCTGATTGAGTAGTGTGGATTAAAGGCTCAAGGAGGTTGAGAAGTCAAGTCAAGGTCTGAGTGTCCACACAGAACACAGGCCATCCTACCGCACCCCACCCCACCCTCCCCCCATCCTTGCTCCCCCCACCTTTCTCTTACTCCTCCTTCAGGCTGACAATCTGTCACCTGTCACCTTTCTCTGCTCCTCTCCTGTCTCAGATGCTGGTGCCTTGGTTTGGGGAAGTTACAAAAAACTCTGGGACAACAAAATGCCATTACCAATGTAATTTCTACACAAAACCTTTGGATTTTCACTTTTTCAGTTGTTGTCCTAATTACTACAAATGCACACTTACCAAGAAGATTGAGGAAATCTCTTACGACATGTGTGGAATATTTGTTTGACGATTACATCATTATATTTAATCTGACAACTGGATAATCTGAAGAATCAGATGGACACATCACCTGGATCTATGCTATTCCTGTTGTATGGAGATGACTAGTTGGGTGCAAACTAGATGCCAGTTTGACAACTTTTGGCAGGTGAGAATTGCTTGTTGTTTTTGCAGGAGAGAATTGGTCGCCTTACCTTGGTGCCAGCCTAAAAAGTGATAATGAAGTGTAAATGTTTAAAAAGCAATCACCAAGACATTTGACTTTACATTTATGGTGTTCACTATAAAATAATTTGCATAACTATCAGTTCAGTTCGATTCACTTTATTATTCCAAATTAGTTTTCCATATTAGTCATCTCCATTTCTCTCAGTTTATACAATAAACAATAAATTAGTACTCTGCTCTATCAGTCTAGATTTCACACAACAACTCCCAGAATCATTTATGTGCAAAAAGACACAAACTATCAGAGATTAGTCTTTCTAGGAGGATGGAAATACCAAACAGTGATGAATGTTACCTGGTGAAGGTCTATCCCATCATATTTCAGTCCTAATGATTAAGTAAGGCCTGAACTAGACCAGCAAGGTCATTAAAATAGAGGTCAACAAACCAATATGTCCGACAAGAAAATGACTGAGTGATAGATGAATGCTTGACTGGTGAGGAATTAGCATAGCCATTTCAGGCCAGTACAAGTATAGACTGAATGCTGTCTGTAAGTTTACTGACAGTGAAATAAATATATACCTGAGCTCATTTATGACTGTGTCACATTCCTGGCCTAGCCAGCCAGTTTGCTATGTAAAGCTTTAACATCTAAATCAACTTTGGGTTGATCGTGACAGCATAGTGTATGGTACTGTAGTTATCCGGGACAAATGTGCTCCAAGCTCAGAGAAAGGGCAAAGAGACTTTAGAAAAATGCTCTCATCCATTTGCATGGAAATTGATGTTAAGCATTCACATTGAAAACTGAGCTTGATACAACAATTAATGAGAAGTATACTTCAGGTAATATACATGATTCCATATCTTAAAAACATTACTAGACTATTAGTACTTTTATACAGCACGTTTTCTTTACTCTGTGAGTAGGGAAAGGACAAGATTAGAGTAAATATCTAACCACAGGAACTCATCTCAAGTTGTTTGTTCAAGTTTTAATCATTTAAGATATGTGTGTAGGGTGTGGAACTGATATCCCCTTTGAACATATTGTTAGTGCACACTGAGTGGTTTCACTGTCAGTTTCTTTTAATGGATAATGGCAGAGTTTACCCCAGGCTATGATGTCAAGAACAGAGAGTACTAAACATCTTACAAAAGAGCTAAGTCTTGTGCAGCTAACCAATGCAGATGTAATCAAATGGGCCACAGATTAATTGTTTGTAATTGCATGATGCCATCCTTGTCTAAAATACATACAGTATTTCCTGACTTACAAGTTTGAAACAGTTGATTGGAGTCCAAATCCACTTGTTCGGAGGATGCAGATATGCTAATGTTGAGACCATGTGGGCATCATGACTGGAACTGGGCAAAACATGTCAAGACAGTCTGCAAGCTGGTCTGCAAGGTCAATTTGCCAGAATATATCAGTGGTCTTGGTATGGCGGTTAAAATTACTAAACACAAAAAAGGCCATTCTTAGGCAGTGAATAGGCTCAAAAAAGAAGAGATGTATGATGGATCCTTGCAAGAGCACATTATAATATATTCTCCAAAAACCTGATCATGCTTCTATAAAATAATGTATAAAATATTACAGTTGACATCATGTATTTTAGTCAGTCGCCGACTGACTTTACTATAAAAGAAAAGTTGAATGTTCAAGGTTGTGATAGTTTTAATGTGCTAACCTCCATAAGCACCTGTGTAATCCAGGCCTGAGTCATGACCTTTTGAAACTGTGCCGTTTTAAGCCATGAATCCTATGGTTACCGAGTTCACCTAAAGGAGAAATCCGAATCAGTCAGTAGCCCTGCTGTTCAAGGTCACTGAATATGGTCTGTAGGGAAAAAGAATGAGAAAACTTGATGCAACATTACTTGATGCAACCGAATAACGAACAGTAATGTTAACTGAATGGGGCGTGGCTAAATGAACCTAAAAGCTTGTTACTGTGCTCACCACTGTACCTATGCTCATTGCTGTCACTATTTAGTCTATGTGAAATTGCCTTGTTCTTGATGTTGCCTATCAACAGCACTTTGGAGGAAAAGTGTCAGAAGGAGAATGGATGTGACAATATATAACATAGACCACTGGTAACTGAAGCCTGAACCTATGTGCGCACGTGAACTGAAATTTATGCTGCCTTAACATTAGCAGCTAATTAGCTATTATGTCTCTGTTGTATCCAATGTTCTTGTTCTCTTTCTGACAGCAATGGCCATGAACATCATGGCTATGGACTGTGTTTTCTCTAAACATGTTTATTTTCTTGGTCAGTTTCTTGCCTTCCTAATTATGCTTTTTTAAAAACAAATAAATGATTCTTAGGTGGTCTACAACATCAAACTGATTCAATGAGTTTCACTTTTTGACTGGAACAGAGAGAGGGAATTGGAAATGGTTCCTGGTCAAGCAGTAGAAGCATTTTTTTTTACATTCAGTTTTCTTCAGTGATAGATATCAGTGTGTTCTTCTCAGTTAGTTCATAAATAGGGGAATCTTAAAATGAGTATTTTACCTCAAAGTTTCCCCTCACATCATCTGACTATGAGCCCAGGTGAGACTGAAGTTACTGGTAATAGACCCGACATGCTAAGACCCGCTAATCAGCTTTCCACATGCAGTCTGGGAAAGACAGCTTGCTTACCTGGCACAGGTATGCATACGAGTGCCATACCCAACGTACCTCCACCCCCATCAGCAGCACCAACACTGCCACTGCGGGCATCGACAGATGGGCCAGAGGAGATCACCTGATTCAAGTTTCATGCCTGTGCTTCTGAATTTGGGGGCAAATCTGGTTGGATTTCTCCTTTTAATCACAAGGGTTCTCACGATCTGTTGGTGTGGTGCCCTCAAGCTTCTTAGTTTGTCAGATATGTTGACATGGAGGCTTGACCTCAGTGCCCATGTGGACATCTAGTCCTCCCTCTGAGATGATCTGACTCAGGTGTTTAGGAGCTTAGTATTATTGCTCACTAGTATTCAAGAGTCCTTTCCTCAATATCTGTAGATATGGCACTATACAAAGAATGTTGATTTTGATAACTGCTTACTGTTTGTTTGTTTGTTTGTATGTTTGTATGTTTCTCTCCTCACTTTTGGCCTCTACTCACTATTCTTCCTCCTTGTCTCAATCACTTCTTGCCTTACCCTACCTTTTCCCTGTTCCCATAGTGATGGCTGGGGGATTGTTGGACATGTTGGGTGCTCTGGGGTTCCCATAACAGTGTCCAGGCCTCTACTCATCCCACCTCGCCTCCCCCCTCTCCCCCCCCCCCCCCCCCCCTTCCCCCACAACTCCTCTCCTAGCTTAGTTTTCTTTATATCATTCGCCAGCAACCATAGGAGCTGAATGGCAACCCAAACAGACTTTAGCTGCATGTTCAGTCTCTCAAACCATCCACGATGGCAACCAGAATGCCCCTCCAGAGGAGTCCTGGATGCACAAAGGCACCGAGCCAAAAGCAACAGACATAGCAAAAGGAGACGGGGGCCGAAAGCAGACGCGACTGCAGATCCGGACGCCAACACAAACTATTCCAATCTGGCGTCGACGGGCTCCCAGACCACAGTGGTGATCCGCACCCACAGCACGTGGAGCTCCTGGCTGCTAGTGCCACTCATGATGGTCTCCTACCTGCCCTGTGAGGCCTGGGGCTCCACGTTCAAGATTGCCCTGGTTGGGCCATGGACGTGCGACCCCATGTACTCCAAAGCCCTGCCTGACCTGGCTGCACGTCTGGCCATGAGCCGCATCAACAAAGACCCCCATCTGAACAAGGGCTACTGGTACGACTATGCACTGGTCAACGAGGACTGTCAGACGTCGCGGGCGCTGGCGCGTTTCGCCGAGCTGGAGGGCTACGGCGCTGCCTTCCTGGGTCCAGCTAACCCCGGCTATTGTTCGTCTGCAGCACTGCTGGCTAAGAACTGGGACAAGGGCCTCTTGTCGTGGGGCTGCCTCAAACCGGACATGGACGACGGAATGTACCCCAGCTTCCTCAGGCCGATACCCCTTACATCGCATGTGCTCTTCTCCGTGCTGCGCTTCTTCAGGTGGGCGCACGTCAGCATCATTGCCGAGGAGACAGACCTATGGGAGGCAACTGGGTTTGAACTGGCATCATCATTGCGTGGCCTAGGTCTGCCCGTCGGCACGGTATCAATCATGGAATTGGACCAGGAGGGCCCACGCAGGGCACTGGAGAAGATCCGTGACTCTGATCACTCCAAAGGTAAGCTCATCTGAACAGAGACAAAAATACAAACTCAGTTAAATTGCTAGAGTACCTCTTGTATGTGCTGAATGTATGTAAAATGGTACAATGAATCTAAAAGTGCTCTCTCAATCTCTTTCTCTCTCCCTCCCTCTCCCTCCCTCCCTCTCTCTCTCTCTCTCTCTCTCTCCAGTGATCATCATGTGCATGCACTCAGTACTGATAGGTGGGGATGCTCAGTACAAGTTGCTGACCACAGCCATGGACATGAGAATGATTGACAGAGGCTACATTTTCATCCCCTACGACACCCTGCTCTACTCATTGCCCTACAAGAATGCAGAGTACCCAGTACTAATGAACGACAACAAGCTGCAGCGTGCCTATGATGGAGTGCTCACCGTCACAATGGACATGGGAGAGAACACATTCTACGAGGCATTCAAACAAGCCCAAGAAAAATATGAGATCCGCACCAGTACTCCACCGGAACATGTGAGTAACAGTGGGGGACAGCATTTTTATTTAATTTAGTTTATTTTTAATTTTTTAATAGTTTACATTCAGGAACTGACCGGGTGTAACTTACCCACATAGTTTCCGATTTTTTAAAATATCATGTAATTTGATTTGTAGATGGTAGGATGAAAGATCAAATAGGACAAAAAAAACTGTGTTGGAACAGTGTTATAATTCAAACTCGATGTGATTTACTGTAAGTAAGTATATATACTCCTTTGATCCAGAGATGGAAATTTTGTCTTTGCATTTGGTTTTTACATCTTTCCACACATACACATACACACACACACACACACACACACACACACACACTAATCTGGAGCAGCAGGCTGCCTGCTACAGCAGCCCCAGAGGAGCAGTGAGGGGTTGCTTGCTCAAGGGTCTACTAGTTGGTGATTAAGCGGAATTTTTTTTCAGTAAAAAGTTGCGTTTCATGAAGCATATTGTGATAAATAAGGTATAATAGCTTTTTGCTTCCCGCACCAGAGAGACTGGCTGCATATCCGCAGAGCTCTGTGTTTTCCTAATCTAATCTCTCTAATAAACACACTTTTTTGTTTCTATAAACACTGTCAGAAAAATAAAACTAATAAAGTTATTATTCACTATATATTAGTTTCAGATATTTTATCTGGAAAAATGCTTTTTTCCTGTCAGGTTTCTCCATTTTTCGGCACCATCTACAACATGCTCTACTACACGGCCATGGCAGTAGAGCAGCAGCGCACAGCGACTGGACGCTGGGTGGCAGGTCATGTGATGCCGGACGGCAAAGGCGATTTCGAGTTTGTGGGCTTCAACCAGCCAGTGTACGGGGGCAAGGATGGTGAGGGCATGCAGGTGAAGTACGTGGTGCTGGACACTAATGGCCGTGGCAGCAAGCTCCAGGCCACACACATCCTGGAGGCCCCACACACCGCCGGCAAGTTAGGCGGCCTCAAATACCTGGGACACTCCATCCACTTTGCTGGCTCCACCCCGAGCAGCGACTCCAACTGCTGGTTCAGTCCATACATCGCCTGCACTGGAGGTAACAGACCTGTGTGTATGTGAGTGTGTTTGTGCTTGGGATGAAAGAACTGATTTCAACATATAGTAGCACTGTGTGTGTGTGTGTGTGTGTGTGTGTATGTGTGCGTGTGTGTGTTTGGATCACACAGCCTGTCTGTTTTCTTCATCAGGTATCAGTGGAGCAGCACTATTATTCCTACTTCTGTTTCTGATTGCTGCTGGCGGCGGAGCCTTTTTCTATGTGAAGTAAGTAAGACACTGACATTATATTACCTGACCTCCCCAAAAACACAGTTTTGACAGCTTACTCAGCACAAGCTGTCTGCTCAGTTTCTTCTCATTTGCAACTGGTGGTCCACCCAAGCGCCAGCTTTTCTCACTTGTCTGTCCAGTCAATCGGCGTCTCTTTTCCTAGTGCTGCCTTCCTAACTTATTTCAGCATTGTATGAATTGTATGACAGCCTCCACATTCAAACCATCAATGGTTACAAGCAGCAAGGGAGAAGTGGTTCCACCAATCCACCACCATTGTCTTAGTTTTGGTGGTGTTAGTCACATTATGTGTTTGTGTGGCTCTCCAGGTCATCGTTATTTGTTTGCTTGTTTTTTTTGCAGGAGAGGAGGTCAGTTCAGCTTCAGCTTTGGTGGCGGTGGAAACACTAAGATAGTTCTCAATTTAGATGACTTGGTCTTCATTAACACGCAGCTCAGCCGAAGGGTCAGTCATTGAGCTCTCTTTTTCTCACACTTCTATGTGCAGTTTAATATACATTTACATTAATATACATATACATGTAGCTTTACACACAATCATACAACTTTCTTCTCATTCTTCATTATCTCATTATACTTTTTTTTACTCATATATGTTTTTACTTTTATATCATTTAGCTTTGACAGGCATGAATAGGTGACCTGAAACATTCACAGAATTTCATGGACTCCCATTTGACTCAAGATGCATTTCTGTCTCTTCCTATTATTTCTCTTTCTGTCTTGGTTTTCCTGGAACAGAAACTGAATGAGGACAGTATGGTGAAGAGTCAACTGGATGTGAAGACACCTCGCCATTCTGTGTCCGGACGGAGTTACATTACCTCCACACCTGATAGTTCCAATGTAGCTGTCTTTGAGGTAGGCATGCATTTTTACCCCATTTATGATGAAGGTGTGGGAATTGTTGCTTGAATAATACTGTCTTTGCTTTAAATAAATAAACGTTTTTATTTGGCAAGAACAAATGTTTAGACAGAACCGTGGTCTACTGGTTTGGGCTTTGGGCCAAGTACAGCCGGCCAACCGCTGGACCAGGTAGCCCACTGCCCTGGGTGATTGTGTATTGTGTCATTTATGCGTTCACTGTGTGCTGTGTAACACACTAATCCATGATAAGGATAAATGCAGTGGCCAAATTTCCCTTACGGGATTAAATGAGTTCATATAGTCATACTTAGCAACAAAAATTTAGTTTAGTAGTTTATTTAGCAGAATGATACCATTATATTAAGTAAAAATAAATAGTATAAGATATCACATGCTTTAAAAACTATTTTCTCATTTCAAGGGTGACTGGGTTTGGTTGAAAAAGTGCCCTAATGCTGGTACAGTGTCCAGTGTGAGTGATTCTACACAGACCATATTTACAAAGGTGAGTTGGCTGTGTTTGTTTAGATCTGTGCAAATACAGATGATGGAGAATGGCCATTTTGTAGTTTTACCTTCGACTCTAATGCTTTAGCTGTCCTGTGTTTCTGATTTTAGTTTCGGGACATGAGGCATGAGAACTTGAATCTCTTCTTGGGCCTGTTCTTGGATTCTGGGATCTTTGGCATAGTAACAGAGCACTGTACCAGAGGAAGTCTTGAGGACCTCCTGAACAATGAGGAGATGCGCTTGGACTGGATGTTCAAGTCCTCCCTACTGTTGGACCTAATTAGGGTAAGAGAGAGTAAGAGTGTGTGTATGTGTATGTGCATGTGTGAGATAGAGAGAAAAAAGCGAGAAAGATAGAGAAAGACGGTGTGTGTTTATGTGTGTGTGTGTGTGAGAGAGAGAGAGAGAGAGAGAGAGTCTCTTTTTTTCTCACATCCTACTGTCATTTCATAGGGCATGAAGTATCTGCACAACAGAGGCATCATCCATGGGCGACTGAAGTCTCGCAACTGTGTGGTGGATGGACGCTTTGTGCTAAAAGTGACTGACTACGGCTTCACAGAAATTCTTCAAAAACAGAACATTACACTGGATGATTGCAAACCAGAGGGTGAGCAAGCAAAATATCACAAGCAATAACTCAAACATATGCAGCTCCAGTGACTAGATTTTGGTTCGGGGTGTTCATTATTGCTCATTAGTGCTCATTATTGATTGTTGGATATAGTCCTGGTGGCCACTGCGTTGAAACTGCAAGGACTCCACTACATCCTTATTAACTACATGTCAACTGATTTCCTTGATTGCTGGTACTGAAAACTCTCCATGCCCATCTTCTTATTACAGAGCAGTTATGGACTGCACCAGAGCTCCTGCGGAACTCCAGCTTGGCCGTTAGCGGCACTTTTCAGGGAGATGTTTACAGCTTTTCCATCATCATGCAGGAAGTGATCTCACGCTGTGCCCCCTTCTGCATGCTTGACATGCCTCCTAAAGGTACTGAAGGAGTAGAGCGCTAGAGAGATACTGTTGTGGTATGGCACAGCATAAAGCATAAACTAATAACAGGGGTAAGGCAACGAATTGTGTGGGAAAGTTTCCTTGTGTAAAAACACATGTTGTCCAAAATGGATATTGCATGTGTCTAGAAAAACGTCCTTCAGAAAAGTCCTTTGCAAAGAAAAGGCACAAAGTCTGTCTGTCTGGTCTGCATGGATAAAACTGATCGATGATATATAATTCTTTTCTGATGAACAGAAATCATCAGCAAAGTGAAGTCGCCTCCTCCACTGTGTCGGCCTGAGGTGTCCTTGGACGAGGCCCCTCTGGAGATTATCCAGATTATGAAGCAGTGCTGGAGTGAAGAGCCAGAGAAGAGGCCAACCTTTGAGGAGATCTTCAGACAGGTAAAATGGCTCCACCAGAGCAAAATTCATCAGTTTAACTATGGGATAAATTAAAATTGTGAAACTTTTTTGTAATAGAATTTAAATTGAAATAGATGCAGAAAACACAATGCAGGATCCAAATTTGAATGGAAGTAAAATTCAATTTGGTCCTCCTTGCAATTTCTAAACAGAATAAAGGCCAATTCTAAAATTTGGAATCTTGTACAAACCTCATTTCCATCAAACTTTAGCTCACCTGCAAATATGTATGGACTGCAATCTTTTATACTCCAATCTACCTTCCACTTAATATTGCAGTTTAAGAGTGTGAGCAAAGGGAAGAAGACCAACATCATTGACTCCATGCTGCGCATGTTGGAACAGTACTCCTCCAACTTGGAGGATCTGATCCGAGAGAGAACGGAAGAGCTGGAGGTAGAGAGACAGAAAACAGATGCACTCTTGGCTCAGATGCTGCCCAAGTGAGTCCATCCAACTCATTGTACATTCTTCAATTAGTTTCTAGAAAATGCTATTGCTAGCTTTAACCATTGGGTGTGAGAGTATAGTGATTGAGTTTGCACCAGAGGCTAGCAATGTCACTGTCAGGAACCTTGCTAATACTCCTGATCTTAAAGGAGAAATCTGCTGTGAACCGATCACTGACTGCTGCTGCTACTATAGGTGTGGGCATGAGACCAAATACTTAGCCTTGGCTACCATTTCACTGAAGGGGGCACTAGAAAATAGTTTCCTCCTCATTAATTGAATGGGGCATTTCAAATTCACTTTTCCTACTGAAAACACTCAGACAACTCACACCACAGGGGGTATGATTGTATTGATTTACACCAGATGTTTCCTTTAAGTTAGGTTCTTTAGCCTGTATCTTCATCATGTCTCTTCCTGGGCTGCTTCACTCCCTCATAAACCCATCTGCCCCTGTGCTCTTCCCCCTGAATCAGGTCTGTAGCTCAGGCTCTCAAGACGGGGAAGCCTGTGAAACCAGAGTACTTCTCTGAAGTGACGCTCTACTTCAGCGACATTGTTGGCTTCACCACCATCTCGGCTATCAGTGAGCCCATCGAGGTGGTCGATCTGCTCAATGACTTATACACGTGCTTCGATGCCATCATCGGACAGCACGACGTTTACAAGGTACCTGATTTTTCGTCAGCAAGACAGTAAATCAGAAAAAACAGAGCTTTCACTAATAAAAGTGGTTTAGTTCTGTAAAAAATAGTCAAAACATAAAACAGGTGCCAGTGCATTTCTAGAGCATGTGCATTTCTTAGGGCTGATTTTGCCTTGGTGGTCCCACAGGTCGAGACAATTGGAGATGCCTACATGGTGGCATCAGGTGTACCGAACCGCAATGGGAACCGGCACGCAGCAGAGGTGTCCAACATGTCTCTGGATATCTTGCACAGTATTGGGGCCTTCAGAATGAGACACATGCCTGAGGTTAAGGTCAAGATTCGCATTGGCCTGCACTCAGGTTAGTCCGTTTGCCAAAATAAATAAAAAATGATTTAAGAAAAGAAAAGAAATTCGTCTAACATGAAAAAAGAATGTTTTTAAATTTTAATATTTTTCAGCAAATCGTTTTCCTCACACTCATGGAATCTTGGCTTACATTGTAATGTTTCACTGCAATTCCAAAAAGTTTTACAAAAAACTTTTCACTTATCAGGTCTTAACATAGACAGTTAATAGGAAGTTCATGTTCTCGTCTGTATAGTTTTATTTCTGATACAATTTCCTGTGAGTACTTGTTAGCACTTTTTTTGTGCTTGATTCTTGGTGCTGGGCATTCATTCCAAGAACAAGTGAGATGTCAGTCTAAGGCACACACCGATTATCCAATTAGGCTGTCTTATCCACTTACAGCCCTCTGTCCCTCTTGTCCTGCTCTTGCTGGGCGGTCAACTGGCTCACACAAACCTGCTCACCGATTTCCGAATTTTCTTTTTTTGCATGGACATTTCATGTAACTATGAGAGAATGTTACACTAAACATACAAAAGCAAATCTAAATTACACCCTGTACCCTGTAGTCTCTACCCATAACTAAGTCAGTGGTCAAATATCTCACTGAATATTTAGAATATTTATTTTACAATAATAACATTTACCAGTTTACTAATTAATAGGTTACTATTTTTTTTTTTTGCAAAATTGAACTATATTGAGCAGAAAAATGTCAAGGTGCATGCTTGTTGATGATCTCTGTGGTATGAATAATGAGAATACAGTGTTTGCTGTTTTGTTTCTTAGGCCCTGTTGTAGCAGGAGTAGTGGGTCTCACAATGCCTAGGTACTGTCTATTCGGAGATACTGTCAACACAGCCTCTCGAATGGAATCCACAGGGTTATGTGAGTACTGAACCAAAGCATCCTCAATTTGTGCAGACTTGAATTTATACATAGACCTATAACTTTACCTAGACCTAAACAACTTTATGCATAGATATAGAAGATTTATGTATAGTATTTATGTATATTGCAATACACACTGTGCTTGAAAGACTTGGGGGGAAGCATACTTTCTTTGCAACTTACATCATTTTCTGAATAGAAAGCTTACTTCTGATCAAAAAAAAATGTTCGAGAATGGTGTATAAAGTTGAAAGAAATCTACATATACCATTGTAAGTGAGGGTACAAAATGAGTTTTGGTTAGCCGGTATATCTAGCCATGAGCCACAGGGCCTCAGTATGTCTTCTTCAAAGGTTTGGTTGGCCCAATCACAGACCATTGCTGTGGGTTGCCTAGACTTTCTCATTTTTTGTTTATGCAGTGCTGTAAAGACCATAGATATTTATTTCTCACTTTCTTTATTGAGATATGATAATACAAAATACTGGAAATTTGTACAAAGTATTTAAGAACAAATAATTCCTTGGGGACTCGCTTGCATATCACTTAGCTTGATACTGAAACAGGCCATTAGGTTATGAGAAAGACTGGATCAGCCCTTGACTGAGAGCTTGCCTTATAGCATTCTAGCTTTGCATTGACAAAATGTTCACTGATTGGATCTGGAAAATGCCTCCTGAGACAACAAGCTCAATTCAGTTTAATTCAATTCTAGCCTGGGCCCGCCCATACTTCTTGTGACGCTACATTCAATTTCGCGAGCAAGTCAGTCTGGCCAGGCTGCCGATTTAGAGGAATTATTATCCCAAACTCAAGGGCACCAATGAGAAACGAGCTTGAATGAGACTGAGTGGTCTGATTGGTTGTAGATTCTGACTGCCGCCGGTTAAGCCTGCCTCCCAGAATTCGGTTAGTATCGTAGAATGGCCAGACCAAGCTCTTATGAGCTTTGTAGTCGCTCTAGCCAGGCTAATTCAATTCAGTAACAGTCTATTCAACTCAATTATATTTACACACCCTTGCGTGTATGCCTTGAATGTTTTGAGATAAATGGCACTTTACAGACATTAACAAAGACAACCCAAAGGTCAAGGAAAAACTCACTTGTGGTAGTCATCCGAGGGCAGATCTAGTGTGCCCAGGCATAATGTTAAAGCCAGGAAGCTAATCAATTATGGGGGTAACATTAGTCCATTTTCACAAGTGCCATCATGGGAGGGGGGACTGTGCAAGGGTCCCAGACAGTTCTGTTGTGGACCTCCCATTTTGTTGGGTGCTGTCCCTTCAGGGCGAGTTAGTGACAGGGAGGCAGGGATGACACTCATCAGAGATGATTGGTGTATGTGGGAAAATTGAGCAAATGAGTTAGGCCAGTCTAGAGCGGTGTTTCTTAACTGGTCAAGAAACAAGCTTCAAATGGCTCAGCCCACTAGTAAAGAAACACTGGTCACAGGTTTGTGTGAGAGAGTAAGAGAAAGAGGGAGAAAGAGAGTTGTACGGCATGATAAGAGGTCTGTGGCAGCCCAAAGCTATAAAATGCAGGGATGGTCAGTGGCTATCATGCCCCACCTTGAAGGCAACCATACACCAACAATAAAAAGGTTTTAATATTGGAAGGGGGGATTATCCTAAAAGACAGGTGTACTGTAGTAGAAATCTCTTCCTCCTACTTTAGATTTTGATATTCTTGGGATTACATTGAGGCCAGTATTTTGGGACTAGGGGTCATGCAGGTTAGTAAGGGACAAGTAAGTATTTAATATATATTGGAGCAAGGCAATAGAGGGTTTTATGGTGATAAATGAAAATAAAAGCCCACTGAGGAGGTTTTGGAGGTGCTTAGGGCCCATCATCATAACTTTAGGTTTATCAAGGTTTTAACATAAAGAATTAATAGTCCTCAGGGTTTTGATGTCTCCAAGGGAGGCATCAGGTTTAGTCACATATAGTTATTAGACTAGACTTTTTCTTTATAAAAGAAAAGCTTATTATACTTATTATATTACTTTGGTGTAGCATGAGAAGTTATTATCAGCATGTACAAACTGGAATAGTAAGATTTGAATCAGGCTATGGAATGTGGGATGTGTTATGCCTGTGAAGGATGCAATGGTCATGACCATGCCGTAAGCAACACTAAGATCTGTAGACAGATTAATATTGATATATTAGTTATTAGATATACAGTTTAATACATTTACATTACATTTATGCGTCTGCTAAATGCATAAATGTAATGTAAATGTATTAAACTGTATCCATTATCAGATGAGCTAGCATGTTAGCTTCAGTGCTAGAAGACTAGCTCTGTATGGAGATAACAATTAAGCAGATGTGTGTAGGAAGGCATCTCACCATTTGGCAATGTGTTTCCGACCTGGATCTGCCAACAGCTTATGGTAGGCTAGGCATGTCCATCCTTGATCTGAGTGTGGAACAATAATTCATCCAACAGCTTTTTTACTTGTAATTGTCACTCAGAGACTGCCGACTTTGTACTATGTAATATATTTGCACTATGCTATCACAAATGTATGCCTTGCATGTTTTCAAAGCATTTAGTTTTTATTGAAATTTTACTTTTCAACTTCTTCAGAATCAGAATTGCAGATGCCATGAATATGCCTTTTTTCTTTGTAAGAACTGGCATAAGACAAGATTTCTGGTCATGATTTCAGAACATTTCAGAGTCTAACTGACACTGATCATTTGACTTTCATACAGTCAGCTTGTACAAGTCACGCTGTTAAAGTTTCTTTCATTTTTGGTGTGTTGCCACCTGGCATACAAAGCTGCATTGTGCACATCTCAGACGGCTGATGGAAACATGTCATTCATATGACCACAGAAACGGATCTGAAGATGCTCAGAACAACTCGCTAAATATGATAAAGATAGTCATATGACAATCACCTATATTATTCCAGCTTCGTACATCTCCTATATTATTCCAGCTTTGTGTATATTCACAGTATGTTAGGCTGTTTGTGTGTGTGTGCGTCTGTGTGCGTGTCAATGGAAAGGTCAAGCATGCGTGTATCTGAGTGTTCGGTAGTGAGAGGCTCAGAGAGTTTTAAGGTGAGGAGCGTCCAGTAAGCCTTTAAGGCTATCAGCAGAATTAGTCAAGACAACTCAGGGTTTAATGTCCAGTGTCCTCTAAGACTTAGCCCCACTCTTACATCTGTCTAAAACATGACTGATGGATGGACTACAGTACATAGATTTCATACATACTTTTATTACAAAAAGTAGGATTTATGAATTAGGATTTATGAGCTAAATAAGGGCACCATTAAAACATCATTAAAACAAATCAAAAATTTCCTCTAAAATGAAAAACAGAGGATTGTCATTACCTTTTTGTAATTATGGTTTATTTAAATCCGCTTGAATTTACCTACATGTGCATGCAACACATACTGTTAATTCTAACTGTCTAGTTCTCACACAGAATATAGGCTATGTAACACACTTCCATCTAGTGTTCAGATGCCGTAACAACTAGTTTTAAGTCCTGAGCTTGTTCTGCTTTTGCTCTCTGTGTCATTGTGGTAGTGGTCATTAGAAGTTAAAAAGAGAACATGGTTATTTGATAGTCTCTCTTCATTTAGCATGTGAGTATATGTGAAATGCTCTGCCTAATCTGACTTTCTTTTGGTTACTATGGGAATAGCCTACAGAATCCATGTCAACCAGAGCACAGTTGACGTCCTTAGAAGTTTGAAGCTGGGCTATAAAATAGACACCAGAGGCAAGACAGAACTGAAGGTATATACTGTGATATGCACAAACATACAGTTCTCCACATCTCTCTCTCTCTCTCTCTCAGCTCACATGACCCCTGTTCTCTTCTGACCCCCTTATTTAGGGTAAAGGATGCGAAGAGACATTCTGGTTAGTTGGAAGAGATGGTTTTACTAAGCCTCTGCCCATACCTCCAGACCTTACTCCAGGGTAAGTTAAACATTTTTTAAAAAAATCCAGGGTACTGGGCTTAATGTAATTACATTTAATTAGGTTCTTCACATGTAAAGTGTTTCTGGACAGAAGTTTCTACTTGTATTCATGGACTTGAATTCAAGACTGATGTCAATTAAAAATTGCATTTCTAAATAATATCAGAAAACATTTTGTTTTTGTGTACATAATCAGGGCATGTTAGAATACCCTTAACTCTCCCACCTGTTTCTACATTCCAGGGCTAGTAACCACGGAATCAGCCTGGATGAAGTTCCACCAGAAAGAAGACAGAAGCTCTTAGACCGGCAGAAGAACATGGGCTAGAAATCCTGCTGGGTAATGAATGTCTGGCATACACTCACCACAGCATTTTTAGTGTAAAACTATTGAGCTACTTATTTAAAGGCATAAAAACATTACAGAGATTTTCTGACACTGTTAGACAATCATTTGACTCTCTTGGGAATATATTCATGAATGTCATGCTGTTCCCACCTGGCATACTAAACTGCATTGTGCACATCCTGGATGGAAACATCCGTATAACCACATACCAAAACTGATATGAAGATGATCAAAACAACTTCAGTAGTGACAAGTTGTTGTTTAATGTTGTTAGAGATACAGATCAAAGCCAAAAATCAGAAAAGGTAACGAGCAACAGAAAAGTATAGAAACATGGCAGAGAAGCAGATTGGTTGATCCAAGGCGGACACCTGTAAGCTCTTGTTCTGCCTTCAATGTCCAGGTGGTGGAGCCCTCTCACCTTGTGACCACTGGTGAGGAAGTAGGACAGAAGAGACGCCTAGGAATGAAGGGGTTGTTGGGACTTCGCTGACACAGCCCTGCTGCCCTGGCCCTTGACTGAAGTATTTTTTTTCTCTTTTTTGACGCACAAAAAAAATTAGTGAACTGCCGACTCCAAGCAGAATACACCTCTAGCGAAAAAAAAAAAAACACAGAAAGGGAAAAGCACTGCTCAGCCAGGTAACGTGATGATACCGAAAACCACGGAAAGATTGAATGTCACAGAGATTATACAAAGAGACTTCTGAAACATTATCCACTGCACTTTGCTAGAGACAAGACAATCTCCACCCGCCTTCAGTGCGCAGAGGACAATTACATGAAAGGCAACTGGGTGCTTACATTTCTACAGTTAAGACAAGTTCTTAATCAAGCATATTCCATAGTCATGTCATAGAAATATCCTCTGTCAAATGACCCAAAAAGTGCTTGCTACAGTAGAAATCAACAGGTGATAAAGTAAACAAATATAGTCTATAATCCATTCTATGTGCATTTAAAGTATATACTGAAATATGTTTCAACCGTACTGTTAAAGGCTTACTAGTATTTCAATAAAATTATAGTGGTAGTTAGCCATGGACCAGTAATAGTCATTTGCTGCACCCACATATCCAAGCATTTAGAATGAACATTGACAAGATGAACCAATTGTGTCAATCAGCTCATAATCCGGAACGCTTTCAAGTTCCTAGTGCATGTGCATACAAATCTCGAGAGGGCAGCAAAACATCTTTTGGAATGCATTCATCTGAACGTCATCTTCTTTTTTTCTCATGGCTGGCAAGAGTTTAAAACTGGATCTCAACACTAATTGTAGAGGTTAAGTTGGCTGTATCCCACTGATTCGCAACTCATTCCTGACTACATTCCTGTACATGAAAATATCAGTCTGCGTTCATTTCACAATCAAAAATCAGACGTGTGTAAAAACCTTAAGAACGTGTGTTATTATTGTTTTTTTTTCTTACAGAGAAAGTTAACTTAATGCAGTTCACTCTAACACACTTGTATGTATTGTTGTCTTTTAACCATGCTTCTTCACCAAGTCTCTAGATGGGTTTTACAGTATTTATATGTATGAACATGACTTTACTTTTTGTAAAAAAAACAAATGGATGGAAAACATTTTTTTTGTTATAATGACAGAATGAGGTGAAGCTGCTGCTGCCACTAAACTGTGTAACTCTCTGAATCAACACTTTGTTGAACCGTTTGATATCCCTGAGCAGAACATCTCTAGATCTCTCCTGTTGTACAGGGACCCATCAGCACAGATGATAGGAGACCTGTGTAGAACCTGTGTGTTACTAACACAGACTCTATCTTGGTCTCAAAATCACAGGTATTTTCTATTTGTTTCAAACTCCCATCTGTGTTAATTATATCCCCATTTAGAAAATTGAAATTGTGTCCTTCTTATGCTTGTGTAAATAAATGTTTGGTTTAGTAAATGTGTGCCTTTGTTGCTTTCCTCATTGATTTACTCATTGGAAAACAAATACTGTAAAGAAATGGTTTGTAATAACAAGAATCCCAATTCATGAAGACTAAAAACTCAACACCATGAGTGGGACCCCAGTTGTACAGATGAAAATATCTTGTTGATGTTAGAGGTCAGAGGGCAGACTGGGGGCAGACTGGTTTGAAATGATAGGAAGGCAACAGTCACTCAAATAACCGCACGTTATAGGAATATGAACACTCATAACACTCCAAACCTTGTGAATGGGCTATACAGTAGCAGAAGACCACACTGTCAGCTAAGTACAAGAAACAAAGTCTACAGTTCATTCAGACTCACAATGTTTGAAATTGTTGAAAAATGTGTTTAAAAATGTGCCTGGTTTGACAAGTCTCGATTTCAGCCGTCACATTTGGATGGCAGGGGCAGAATTTGGCATGAAGGGACTGAATCATCCTGCCTTGTATCAGTGCTGTTGCTAGTGGTGTAATGAGGTGGAGGATATATTTCTAGCGCATATATTGAGCATTGAATGTCACAGCCTGGGCTCCCTAAGTATTATTGCTAACCATGGCCATCCCTTTATGGCCACAGTGTAAACATCTTCTGACAGCTACCTCCAGCGGGATAATGTATCATATCAGGAGGCTTATATCCTCTCAAACTGTTTTTTTGACATGACAATCTGGTCATTGTACATGAATGACCTCCACAAATGTGCAGCCAACATATCTGCAGTAACCGATCTGCTGAACCAAAATCTGGAGGAATGTTTGCAACAACTTGGAAAGTATGCTGGAGAGAATCAAGACAGCTCTAAAACAAAAGGGGGTCCAACCTAGAAAGGTGTACCTAATAAAGTAAGTGTATGTCCATCATAATCATAGATGTTAGCAAATATGTCTTGCAATGTATAGGCATACACCAAAGGCTTAATTGAAGAAATGTATTCAAACTTACGGTTCTTGTGAACCATTTCTCTCAGCAATACTACATGTGGAGTACAGCAGTACTACATGTGATAAATTAGTCTAAACAGATAAAAAGAAATCTGCTGTTGGCCAGCTAACACTTAGTGGTTACTATAAAGTTAGTTATAGGAACAGCAACAAATCAAATGAATGGGCCCATTTTACACCAAGCTTTTTTCGGAGAGGTCAAAGGGTGTTCTTCCTGACAGCCAATAAGATTCAGATTCAGGATAGCAGACCCTGCGACTTCTTGGAAAAATGGTTGCTCTGAAGTAGGCTCATTATGTATGAAGATGTTTCCATGAGGGGTTTAGATGTCACACTGGAATACTATAGGCCTATACTTTAACTGATAGTCTATGTCTTCTTGTTATTCTCAGGGATTTTTTTTATCTTTTTGTTTACTCGTGAAAAAACAAATACTGTAAACAAATGATTAGTCATTACAAGAATCCTAACTTACAAAGAAAAACAACATGCATGATTTTGGGTTTTAGTAAAACTGTCAGGTAGGCAATACAGTCCATACAACAAACACACATCCAAAAACACACATGAATATCCCATATCATGTAATCAAGTAAAAGTTGACAGATTTTGAACAATACCATACAGTATATCTCTTCTCTTCCATCAATATCAGAAACTCCTCACTTCCCAGTATCTCATGAACACAATATTAGTCCACCCTCCATTATAAACTTATATATTTGGCCAAATTAATTACATAGCCTATAAACTATTTTGAGATATAGATTAAAATATTGGAAAAGAAAAAATCAAATGTGTTTTCGTCTGCCAGATATACAAATGTCAAATACAAATGGGCCTATAGGCTATCCCAAAGAAGTCAAAAGGTAAGCAGAGGTGTTATTCATGATAGCCAATAAGGTTCTGATGCAGCAGACCCTGGGACTTCTTGGAAAAATTATTTCTCAAAAATAGGCTTCATTATGTATGAAGACACGCTAATGTCACAGGGTGGGGGGAGGTAGATGGTTCCTGGAATACTATAAGCCTACACCCAGCCTATGTCTGGAAACATCAGAGTGCCGAGTTTAACAAAATGTTGCACCCTAATCTGACTACAAGTGATGTCCAAAATAATAATAAAATATATAAACTAGAGAATGCAATTCCAGGGAATTACGTTCGCATGGAAATGCAGTGCAATTGAATAGTTTATAGAGTTAATAGTGAGATGGTTGACGTTCAAATTAATTAAATACTTAAATTTTATTTAAGAAAGAGAGAGAGAGAGAAAGAGAAGAAAGAAAGAGAGACAAATAGAAGAAAGAAAGAAAGATAAGAAAGAAAGACAGAGAGAAATGGAGAGAGAAAGAGAAGAAAGACAGAAAAAGAGAAGAAAGAAAGAGAGAGCAAGAGAAGAAAGACAAAGAGAGAGAAAGAGAAGAAAGAAAGAGAGAAAAAGAGAAGAAAGAAAGAAAGAGAGACAGAGAAAGAGAAGAAAGAGAAAGAAAGCGAGAAAGAGAAGAAAGTAAGAAAAAGAAAGAGAAGAAAGAAAGAGACTGAAAGAGAAGAAAGAAAGAAAGAGAGAGAAAGAGAAGAACGAGAAAGAGAAGAAAGAAGAGAGAGAAAAAGAGAAGTAAGAAAGAAAACAGAGAAAGAGAAGAAAGAAGGAGAGAGAGAAAGAAAGAAAGAGAGAAAGAGAAGAAAGAAAGGAAGAAAGAGATGAAAGAAAAAGAAGAAAGAAAGAGAAAGAGAAGAAAGAGAGAGAGAAAGAAAAAAGAAAAAGAAAAAGAGAAAGAAAGAGAGAGAAAGAGATAGAACGAGAGAAAGAGAAGAAAGAAAGAAAGAACTAGAAAGAGGAGATAGAGAGAGAGAAGGAGGTCTGTGGTAGTAGCAATAGTCACAGTAGTGAATTGTAGCACTGAATGTTAGTATTATAGGTTAAAACAATTCCATAGTGTGTTATGGCAATGAGGACTTTTAATTTGAAATAGTTGAAGACAGAGGCCAGGTGGAGGTACAGGTAGAAGAAGAATCTGTAGTCTTCAGAGAGTCAGATTGTAGGCTTAAGGCCTGACAGTTGACCTATGGCTAAACCACGCCCCCAAACGCAATGAGCCAATCACAGTGCGCATAGCTAACCCAATACACTTGGACATTCTCGGCTTCCACGTCCATTCAAATGCATTGGAGGTGGTCAGTTTTCGCTTGATTTTCAATATATTTTCTTTGAATTTTATGTTTAAAATGGTGTACGAAAACAGTGTACATGTAACTCTGACACAAGATACCCCGAGAGTCTTGGTAAAGAAGAAGATAAATTGAAAGTAATTGTAATTTAATGCATTTAAAGTAAATCAAACTTCTTACCCTGCAGTACATGAACAGTGCTGATCCGCTATCTTGTTGTCCGCGATGGTGATAGCAACGAGATGCATTTTTTCGCGTTTACTGTGACCTGTACACTTTTGCCTGGAGCTGTAGTTTTATACCAAATGTTTCAACAACAACATAACATACCCATACCCCTCCATTGAATAAGTCAGACCCTTTTGGTGACTTCGAGATGAAATTTGATCTTTCTGACTCCAAAAATCATCCTCCTGCCTCCTGAGAAATGTCAGCCACAGTGACAGCTGCCATAGCGCTGGTTACCGAATGTTGATTGTTTGTCTGAGTGAGTGGAAGGGGCGTGGCTTAGCCATAGGTCAATTGACAGTTAAGAGCAGGTGCACTCAATTCAAACAAACATTCTTAAGACCCAGACTCATCATTCCAACCGACACTCTGGGACAGCTTTAGTTAATGGAGACAAAAGTTTTATAGATAAACTGCAATATTTTAAAAAGTATAAGACTTAGAAGGTTGAAAATACACATCGTACAAGGCATGACTGAGCACTCCGGAACAAAGTTCGAATGAAGTTTCTTGGTTAAACGGTTGAAGCTCAGTTAAGTCTGATAGAAGACTAGACGCCCAGTCAGAATTCTCTACACTCTAAAGTCCCCATTTAAAGTCAATGAGGTCAACATTTTATTAGTTTTTTAGTAATAGTTTAAAAAGTATAAAAGTCAGAATTTAGAAAAGTCATAGGTGGCATGAGCGAGACCTACGTAACAAAGTTGGAACAAAGTTTTTAGGTTAAGCAGTTCAGGCTGCATTAGTTGCGTTAGGAAATAATACGAAGAAGAAGAAGAAAAGGAATATCAATAACAATAACAATTTAAAAAATAAATGGAAAGTAGTAAGTTTCTGATATCAGTGGGACTGAATCTCTTGAAATGGAACTTAATTCTGCTCAATATTAATATTCGCCTTTTAAAAAGCAGTAAATTATTCATTGTGACAAAAAAAAAAAAAAAACAGCATGCCAAAATGCTGAAGGCTGAACAACATGCCAAAATACCGTAAAATGCCCAGGTATGGGCTAGATAAACTAATAACTGTCTGCCACTCAACACCTGTTAAGTTGGTGGGTTGAACATCAACTTCTGTCAAAATGCCCCACCCTTAAGTCACAAGTGAATAGACTAATTTCACAGCAGATATTTTACAGAGAAGTCTGAGGGTAAGCACAGATGTTCTCGAGGACAGACAATGAGATTCAGTGAGAAGTCAGTATAGCAGACCCTGCGACTTCTTGGAAAAATGGCCTCTTTTAAACAGGCCTATTATGTATGGAGACACAATAAGTATTTGGGTGATGTCACGAGGGGTATAGGCTTCGCACTGAAGTAGCCTACTATAGTCCAACGATTTAACTGATATCCTGTCTTTCTGATCCCTGTGGATGTCTGAATGGTCTTTTTTCTAAAAAAAAAACAAAAAAAAAAACCTTGCCCCTTTATCGGTACTACAATTGATTAATGTACTGTGGGCTGGTTTGGTTCAGATCCATACGATATGTAGGATAAACTACAAACGACCTGAATCGCATTTTCGGGGGAAGTAGGGCAGGGATGCTCCACCCACATGCCCACTGATAACTCAATGATTGGACTGTTGTAGAGCTGGGGCGGATTTTGTTAGTGCCATGAAACGTGACCATTTTACGATTGGCCTTTGCTCCAGTCCGTCACACTTAAGAGTAGCGGCTTTCTGGGCTAAACCACATTTAACACACCAAGCAACTCTTTCTTGTGCAAGTGGAGCAGTAACTAGTGTTAAAATGAAATGATGCTACTATCTCAGTAAAATCAATAGTCTACAGAGAGTTGTTGAGAAACCAGGCTCCTTATCAAATTTATCCGTGTTCAGGTTTACTTTATTTATAATTTCCATGCTTAAATGGAAGCGTGTGCCGTATCACTAGTTGATTTAACCCTAAGTATTCGCACTTGAATTTCACATGATGCGGAGCATATCACTAAGAGTGACAAGAACCATCACGTGCACTACGGACTTCCAGGAACAACGATAACGTTAGGTAAGGTTTCTGGACTCAGTAGAAGGGACAAAACTATAATATACTTTACCTGTAGGAAAATATAGGTTAAATGGTGCTGTTGTTGATATAATAGTCTAGTTTAAAATGCATTGCGCATGGGGGATTTTCTGTGCAACCTTGTAAATTGTGTAGCTGTAAAGCTGGCATTATGAGTTATTCTAAACAAAGTACCTCACTGACATTATAATAAATTGTGTTACTGCTTACATGTTTACTGTCCGTGCGCGTAAAAGCTATGTGCTTATTCAGATCTGGTTTGTCAGATATTGACACATCATGTGTTAGAAGGGCAGTCATATGTTTAGTTTGAGCATTCTGTAGTTTTTGAATATTGTTATTCTATAGTGTTTCACTTGGCAGAATAGCCTACTGTGAGCTGGTCACAGTATCCTCATTACAAGCGCGCAGTTCGAGCATCGAGGGCGGGGCCAGCCGAAATAAATGTGGGGAGGGAAAACCGAAGACAACAAACCCTCGAAATGTAGGCCACCGCGCGTGACCCAATTCCTCACACACAACACAACGAGTATAAATGTAGAGCACTTTCCCCCTCCCCTCTTCACAGCTCGGCGCTGTTCCAGGGTTAGTTCTTGTGGGTGTTTTTAACTCTGTCAGGCAATCTTCAGAAGATTCAATAAAATTAAAATCCATGCCTGGCTATTAGTTATTGTTTATAGTTTGCCCAGCCAATGTACCATAACTTCATTTTACATGCTGGCCTAACACGTTGAGAAAAACTTCATTTCTGTTAAAGATTGATTACTAACCAGATATTTGAACACAGTGTCAATAAAAGATGGAAAGTGACCTAATTTTGTTTGAGTATTTTTACAAAAAGGGGTGTTTAAGCCTCTGATGTTTGCATTTAAGTTTGAGCTAGCTACTCACAGTGATGACACAAACCTAATCAAATATTGAAACAAACAGAACTTTCTTTAATCTTTGGCCAAAAGGCAAACAGGGTAGCATAAAAAAGTCACAACTTTTGTTTACATTGTTTATGTTTTCATAGCCTTTTCTACAAACGGATATGGCTTTTGGATGTACGGTTTTCAAAGGTTCTTTAAATGTATTTGTCACATGTAGCCATAGGTTGTTTGAGAGTGTGACAGATATTTTGTTTTTGGGACCCCTAGTGAATGTGCGATCAGTTGGGTTCTGACCTACTTTCCTCCTTTACTTCATACCTGCAACACTATTTATATCCCTGACACAGGGTTGCGGGAGCAGCTCACAGCATCTCAAACTCAGCTCAGTTTTCTCCTTATTATCAACAAGCCATTATGGCCCAGCGTATAGGCCACTGTGAGTTGTTGCCTTGTTCCGCTCTCTCACAGAATAAAATCCTCACAGGAATATGTCCAGTGGTCATGCTGTTCTGTAGAGGATGGAAAACACAAAAGCAGTTTTTTCAGCAGATTACAGGTTACACAGCAAGTCACATGTACTAAAGAGATACATTTTTCTATTAAAAGAGTTTCCTAAAGGCACTATTTTATTTGAGCAATAATGCTTTTTTTTTTTTTTTTCACAGGTGCTGATTATCTCAGCATTAGGTCATGGATGATAAAAGGCACTGCTCTTTGCCAGAAGGCAGAGGGTCAAAACTTATGCCCACAGCCATTCAGTCAGAGCGGGAACGTGAACGGAAGAGGATCCGTGCTTTGGCCCGCGAGCAGAGCGACACTGTGAGCTCCACGCCTGACCGTAGTACGAAGTGTGATGAGGCAACCGGCGTGCCCTGCAAGGTGCCCAGGTTCCAGTACGTGGACTACCCCTCTCTGCACCAGTGCATCCAGCAGCTTAGCGTGCCGCCGCTGGAGAGCTGGCTCTCCGGCTGCCACATGGGCTTGGGCATCGGCAGGCCTACGCCCGGGCTCACACCAGCCAGCCCCAAAGTGAGGGCACCTAAGTTCAAGTACGTGGACTACCCCTCGCTCTACAACTGCATCCAGCAGCTGTCTGTGCCACCTCTGGAGAGCTGGAGTGCGACTCTCCCTCAACCCAGGGGTGATGGCATCAGTGGTGCCAGGATTGTGGAAGGGACCCTCTCTCAAATCGTCTTGACGAAGGAGGACCAGACCACACAGATGCCCCCAGACAATACACCAGACTCAGCCTGTGTGCAGGGGGGGCACACTTCATTTCGATCCTCACTCAGTGAAGATCAGGCAAAGGAGCGATCAAGCCCAGAACCAAATGCACCTTTGAATAAGCGACAGCCAACAAATCCAGCCTCACACATACATTCATCGACTGGATCAAATGAAGGGCTTTTGATAAAAGGCTCTTTTGATCATGGCCTGGAGCTGTCCATGACACCAGATTATCACCCCAGGCCAGCGGCGTGCCCAGACACATTCAGTGCGTCACCGTGGGTCAGTCTGAAAGCCACTCGGCCATCCGTGATCAGTTTGCACCCAGGAAAGAAGACTCAAGTCAAGCATCGTCTCCAGAGTCACCCGGCAGATTGCCCTGTCTCCCAGCAGGTGGCCAGCAGTGTCCGCTGCACTATTTGCCAAAAAATATTTGCTGGCCCAGAGGAGCTGAGAAGGCATCAAGAAAACCACCAAGACAAAGTGAGTCAGAAGGGCACTTTTCAGAGCTAAGGGCAACTCCATTTCCATTCTGGAACTCCAACAATTCCATTCTGTCAATAATTGATCAATAATTCTGTTAATTATTACTCTGTCGCTTTCTTTATTCATTTGATCAGTTGCCATCAGAAGAATGGTGAAAATGACCATTTAATTTGAACTGAAATAATGTTGAGTATGCTATGCATAATGATGCCAAGACAATTAGGTCAAGCCTCAACAACCTCAATTTTTGCAGATGAAAATACGTGTCTTTTCAGAGAACAGCCTGAAAGTCTCCACATTCATCTCCTAATGGCTACTGGTCATCTGGGTTGCCACCAGAAGAGAAAGACCTATGCACAGAAGTCTGTGTGGGCTACAGTGAAGCGATGCTCCAGCAATGCTTTTCTCACACCGTCATCTACTTGGAATGAAAACGAAAACAAGACAGGTGTGGGAAAAATTGGTCATACAAGTTATGTTGTCTGTTACTTTTTGTCACCAGAAAAGACAACAGACAGTGATTTCAACAGTGAACGTGTGTGATGTGTTTTTCTATTAACTTAAAAACAAATATATGCCTGAGAACGAGTGCACATTCTTTTATTTGCAGTGAGCACAGGAGAAACCCTAGCTTTAATTTACTTCTTAAAAGGGATGGCAGTGTTTTGCTTGTTTACATGCTGTTGTGTGGCGAATGAGGAGTCGTGGCATCACCAGTGCATCTGAATAAAGTGCAGCTAGTTGCCCTGGCGATGACCACGTATGCAGAGTGGGCTTGGGTGCCTCTAAACCCTGTGGCTATCTCAAATGCTGCAGAAGCAAAAAAGTCTTCTTTATAATTTGTTGTATGATCTTTTTATTCTTTGTATTGTAATGTTTTGATAAACACTTTTGATTGACTGCTGTTGCTTTTAGGCTAGGATTTATTAAAACCTTTTTTTAACTTATGTTTTCAAATATCTACAAATTTTAACGTGTTGTTGCATTAAAAAAAATCAACAGTTGCTTACATCTGCATCTGTCACTAATAGCTAGGTGTTCTTATTTATCGCGCGCACACACACACACACATTCCTCACCTTCACTGTCTCAGGCCTGAAGATGGTAGCATAGTCTACTTAACAAAACCACACAGTACCAATGTCCTGCATCAGGATCTTTGAGCTTTCAGCCTAGTTCTGTTTTCCATTCAGGAAACTTTGGACTGCTAGTAGTTTATAATCTCTGGGCATTGAGACTGGTTTGGCTGCACTTGTTTAAAACACTAATAAAGAAAACATGCTTCAGCTCACATGCACTCACACACTTGGGGACTTTCCAAAAGTACACTCCTGTAGCATATCAGGTTTCAATGAGAGCTTTGTAACAGTATCTAGTAAGAGGGCAAAAACATGCTCCCCTTAAGGCATATTGTTTAACTGAAACGTGACCACCCAAAAGATACGAAGTAGATTTCTCTCTGAAAATAACCCAATTTATTTCTAGGTGATAAAATTAAAATGTATTTACTAAATATTTACAACTTTCAAATTTAGCTGTGTTCCACCATCCACCTTTTCTGGATCCCTTTAAAACTTAAAAAATCACAGCAAATCCACAATGCCCATTTTTGCAGCAGAATCTGCATTTCCTGCACTTTCCTTTCAGGCGAGGCCGTTCCAAAAATACAGAAACAAAATAAAACGTGTTAACTCTTCTTTTAAAGAAATAACAAATATTGAATTACAATTTTTTGGTTCAGCAACAGCCTTTAACAGCCTTTTAGCAAAAATGCTTACCAGCTCACTATCCTTAGCTGTGTAGACCATCACTTCATCCAAATCATTCTTGGCTTCCTCTTGGATATCACTGATCAGAATCAGGGTGTCAGAATTAAAAAAGTATCAGACACTGCACCAAGGGTATTGATTATTACACTGTCACTAACAAAATGACTCACCTTAGACTGAACAGTGCAGTGGAGAATGATGCTGAAGATCATGCAAAAGCCAAAGGCAGGAACTTCATTCTTAGTCTGTTTTTTTTTTTTTTTTTTACAGCGCAGCTTATTGGATGAAATCAGGTGAGTGTATCTGCTTCTGTGACTTCTGAGGGACAGTGGAGGTATATTTATACTCATTTCAGGTTAAATATTGTTTCACAGATGATGATGCAAGTCAGGTCCTCCTCTTTGCTTCTGGGAATTCCAATTTAGTGATTACTTCCTTGTGCTGGGAAAGAGACCCCCCACCCCATATATCTATTGAAATGGGAATGCAATCTGCAATTCAAAGAGGCATTGCAATTGTCAATCCATTATGACATTTAATAATGTAATTTGCAATCAATTGTACAAACAGTTTTAACTGGAAAAGAAACAGCAACAGCATCTATTCAATATGAATTCTATTGATTCAAAATTTGATTTAAAAAATGGACCAGGACATTCATATCTACATATCTAAATAATCAGCAACAGTTGTCAACCTTGTACATGTCATCAATCAATCAATTACGCCAAATTGCATTCTTATTTGACCTATGTTTCCATATTATGATCCAACATATAATATCCCTGTCAGATGTATCTGAAGTCAGTGTATGTTTCACCATTGCCAAGTTGTCAGATTGAAGAACTGGCTGTGGAAAACCAGATTGGCCCTGACCACCTCAGATGCACATATTAACATCTGTGTCCATGTGAAACTTGTGATTATTATTGAAAAATGGCAAACATTGTGAGAAATGTTACCAGGCTTACTCCAAAATATTCCTGCATGGGATGAGTTTCCTGCAAATGTTCTTAACAAATAAAACCATAAAATCCCTTCCTCTCACCTAAAAATATTTTAAAGTTGTAAAGACAGTGTATAGCAAACTGTGTGCTCATGAAACGCCATGCAGACCCATGTAGTTGTGAATAAATGAATAAAGTTGTTTACCAGTGTTGGTGTGTCTGTCTGTTCCACATGAACTTATTAGGAAGAATAAAACCTTGCAAAGATGCATACTGAAGCACAATGCATGTTAAAGAAATATATACAGTATTTTTTAAACACTAATTCATGCCACTACTATTGGCGCCATATTACAGTATGTCATACATTGTAATGCAACCCTTTTGCCAATAATACCTCTGTTATTTTTTCGTTCTTATAGCAGAGATCCCACACTCATAAAACTAGTTTTGAGAACTGAACTTGGTTGCTCTTGCAAGCAATTTCCACAACGTCCACAACGTCCACAACCAAGTTCAGTGATATTATGAAATTGAAATCACAGAGGTAGAGAAGATGAGGAAAAGCTAAATCAGATGTGAAGCAATGTTAACCATAACCTACAGTAAATGCAGCTTCTTTGCACTTTAGGAGTCACACATCGCTGCTCAGTTGAGACCATCTACAGAAGATTGTCGTCTTCAAAACCAGATTCAACATGAAGTTTCTGTCCTGTGCCATTGCTGTGATTTTGAGCATCTGCATCCTCCCCAGCCTTGCTCAGCAGTCTGAGGTGAGTCCAATCATGACAACAGCTAAAGACCAGTTGCCATACTAGTGGCTGTTTCGTACTGTGACATGCTTTGCTGCCAGCCTTACTGTTTCTGTTCTGTTCTGATCGGTTCTGTTTTATAAACACAGGGCAGCGTGATAGGGGATGCTGGTTTCAGAGATCTGACGATAAATGAAATGCCTGAGGTGAGATCAGTCAGGCTAAGTTCTGTTGGCCTCATTAATGCTCTTGCTCAATGATCACTACTGACTTGTTTGTCTTGATGCTTCTTTTAAAGCAGAACGTAGCAAGAGGTGACTGGTGATGTAGATATGGAACGCCTGGTCTACACAGCTGAGCAGAGTGAACTGGTAAGTGGTGAGACTGAGTGTTCAGATTTTAAAGGGGGAATTGACTGTAAGGTGCACAACTATGTCACTGAGGGTCTTTTACTGCAAGAAATGCTACAGTATACACTCAGGTCAACCTCTACCACCTTATCTAGGACAAGAGGGTTCTCACACAGAGATTACATAAGATTTTAGTCATGTTGTTTCAGAAGATAATAAATATTTATTGTTAATAATAAATATTTATTGTTAATAAACTCATGCCGTCCAGTCAGACAAGGCTAATGGCACCAAGAGGAAAGTAATGTCAGACACCAAGAATACAGGTTGTTAATCCGGAAAGGCAAAGTAAGAGGACCAAAGTCCAGTTCACCTAAACAGTACCAATAGAAATGAACAAGAAGAAGTATTGGGCTGCCAATATTTTCAAGGATTCAAGGATTCAAGGATTCAAGGATATTTATTGTCACATACTTTTTTTAAAAGATAAAAAATGTAGTGAAATGTAGGTGTTGTCTGTCTATTGTGCATTAAGAGAGAGGGTGAAGAATGAGGTAAAGAGATAGTGTAGAGAAATGGGAATGGCCTACAGTATGAAGTAAGAGTGGAGAGGCAACAGTAATGTCATAACTACTACTCCCAATCATTAACAAGGGGCACCCAAGAGCAACAGGGGCAAGGAAAAACTCCCTCTGAGGAAGAAACCTTGGGCAGAACCACGACTCAAGGGGCCAACCCAACTGCCAGAGGTTGGTGTAAGGAGAGAGAGAGAGGGGGGGGGTGAAGTGAAGGTATGGTGCTGCTATAGCCAGCCGATGATTTAATGGGGTGTGGAGGGTAGTGTGCTGTTGTGTTGGGGGGGGGGGGCGTGTGGGGGTGTTGAGGGGGGGGGGGGTATCATTATGCATGTTGGTAGGGAGAGGGAGGGCCAGCTACACCACAATACAATGCACTGCACTAAACCACACCACACTATATTACACCAAACTCACTGGTGACAGCACCTGTCAAAATCTACCTGGTTGTCATATATCGCCCTCCTGGCCAACTAGGAGACTTCTTAGACGAGTTTGATACACTGCTCTCATCCATTCCTGACCACGACTGCCCCTTGCTCGTCCTTGGCGATATGAATCTACATCTGGACAACCCAAGCTCTTCTGACTTCCTCTCACTCATCCATTCCTTTGATCTACAACTGGTTCATAGTCCTCCAACTCACAAAGCAGGCAAGGTACTGGATCTTGTACTTGTCCGCAACTGCTCTACGGAATCCCTGACCATAACACCTCTGCACCTCTCGGATCACTACTTCATTCAGTTCAGCTTACGCCTCCCAGTAGTATCTCGGACCACCCCTCCTCTGGTATCGTTCCGCCGCAATCTCCGCAATCTCTCTCCCTCTCGCTTTGCTTCTCTTGCCGCCTCTGCTCTTCCACCAGCATGTACATTCTCCTCACTTGAGGTCAATGATGCCACTGAGTCTCTGTGCTCTACCCTGAGGATGTGTCTTGATAGGCTATGTCCCCTATCCACCAAACCGGCTCGGCCCTCCCAACCGCATCCTTGGCTTGATGACTCCATCCGTCGACAGCGTACAAACCTCAGAGCTCATGGCGCAAATCAAGAAATCTTTCTGACTTAAACAGGTTCCAGGCACTGCTCTCTTCCTTCTCATCTGATGTCACTGCTGCAAAGAAGGCTTTCTATAATGACAAAATTCAAAACGCCACGGAAACCAGGAGACTATTCTCAACCTTCAAAACTTTACTCAATCCCCCACCACCACCTCCTGCTACCAATCTGACAGCTGATTCTTTTGCTTCTTTCTTCAACGACAAAGTAGCTGCCATCAGTAGGCAGTTCTCTGAACCAACTGCAAAGGCTACAACTGGACCGTATACTAACGGCAGCACCTCCGATTACAATAGTCCTGCCGCGACATTTGCTTCATTCAAACCCCTCACCGAAATGGATGTGTCTAAACTTCTCACTTGCAGCCGTCCTACAACGTGCCCTCTGGACCCGATTCCAACCAACCTCTTGCAATCCATAGCTCCAACTATCACACCAGCTATCACACATGTGATCAACGCTTCACTATCAACAGGAATCTTCCCTTCTGCATTCAAGCATGCTCAGGTAACACCTCTACTCAAGAAACCCTCTCTTGCTCCCGACCAGGTGGGAAACTACAGGCCGGTCTCTCTCCTTCCGTTCCTTGCAAAAACTATTGAAAGGGCGGTATTCAAACAGGTTACTGAATTCTTGAACCAACAGAATCTACTCGACCACAACCAATCTGGCTTTAAGAGCGGCCACTCCACTGAAACAGCTCTACTATCTGTGGTTGAAGCCTTAAAATAAGCCAGAGCGGAATCAAGGTCATCTGTACTCATCCTGCTTGACCTGTCAGCTGCGTTTGATACGGTAAACCACAGTATTCTATTGTCTATACTGTCAAACATGGGCATCAAGGGTGATGCACACTGCTGGTTCGAATCCTACCTCACTGGGCGACTGTTCAAAGTGTCCTGGCTAGGACACACCTCTGCGCCTTACCACCTTGCTACTGGAGTACCCCAAGGATCTGTGTTGGGTCCCCTTCTTTTCTCCATCTATACCACTTCCTTGGGCCAAATCATCCGCCAGCACGGCTTCTCCTACCACTGCTATGCCGATGACACCCAGCTCTATCTGTCATTCTCACCCGATGACCCAACCATCCAAACGCGAATCTCGGATTGCCTCTCTGACATCTCTGCATGGATGCAAGACCATCATCTCCAGCTGAACCTCTCAAAAACCGAGCTGCTGGTCCTCCCAGCTAAACCAACTTTTCATCACAACATTTGCATCAACTCTGGCTCCTTGTCTCTTGCTCCCTCACGGGTAGCCAGGAACCTAGGTGTTATGATTGACGACCAGCTAACCTTCAATGACCATGTTGCTTCTGTTGCCCGGGCCTGCTGCTTCGCACTATTCAATATCAAAAAGATCAGACCATACCTAACTCAACAAGCCTCCCAATTGCTGGTTCAAACTATGGTCCTCTCACGCCTTGACTACTGCAATGCCCTTCTGGCAGGACTTCCTGCCTGTGCCGTCAAGCCACTTCAGATGATCCAAAATGCTGCGGCGCGTCTCATCTTCAATCAGCCGAAGAGGACGCATGTCACCCCTCTGCTAATCGAGCTCCACTGGTTGCCTCTGGCGGCTCGCATCAAATTCAAATCACTGATGCTGACTTACAAAGTGCTTAGAGGATCTGCCCCTTTTTATCTAAGCGCTCTCATAAAAGCTCAGGCTACCCCCCGACAACTCCGGTCCTCCAATGACTGTCGACTGGCAGCCCCAGCACCTCGCCCAAGGCAATCCAGACTCTTCTCATGTGTCGTCCCACGCTGGTGGAATGACCTACCAAAAACAATCAGAACAGGGCCATCTCTGGAGGCCTTCAAAAAGCTCTTAAAGACCCAGCTATTCAGAGAACATCTTCTATCCTAGCACTAAAATGAACTGAAGCACTATCCCCTAGCACTATGCTCCTTAAGGTTTCTGCTATGTAGCTTGATTGTTATCCTCGTTTTGTAAGTCGCTTTGGATAAAAGCGTCTGCTAAATGCATAAATGTATAAATGTAAATGTAAATGCAAACTACACTACACCACACCATATTACACCACACCACACTACACTACACCACATTACACCACCCAACACTACACCACACTACACTGCACTACACCACATCACTACACTACACCAATCTACACTACATCACACCACACTACAGTACACCACACTACGTTACCCCATATCACTC
>JAGFZM010000052.1:391301-446787 GCA_017657215.1 Limnothrissa miodon
GATGAGAGGAGTCTTTCAAAATCTTTTGGGCCCTACGAAGTACTCTTTTTTCTTGTAGACAGAAAAAAAGCAAAGAAAATTAAATAACTTTAGGAGGTAGGAGGTTAGGAAACAAAATCACCATGAATTAAATAAATACTGTACTGTCCATATTAAACTAATGCTTTTTTTTATTATTTCTATCTGATTGGACCAGCCTCGCCTGAGAGCTAAACATGGTTTTAAATGCTGATTCTGCTGCAAGAATGGACACTGTGGAGTTTGCTGCGATTTCTGAGGTTGTTAAAGCACATGAGGAATCAGGAAGATGGTGAACTGGTGACACTGGACACAGACAAGCCTTTCAACAGTGATAGATTACACTGCTTATTTTACTTTTACCTTCAGCAATTTCTAGTTTAAATGCACACGTATGCACTAATCAGACTAAGTACATTGGGGCACATTGTGACAAATTACTTTCATTGCTCCATAATTGGTGTGTGTGTTGTGTATGCAGAGATGTACACGTGTGTACATGTGTGTGTGAGTGTGTGTGTTTTATTTCCAGATCTGCTGGAAGTCACGTGGGTTAGTAAGGTCTCAACCACAGATCTATTTCTGCCATGTCATGTGGCCCACACATGTATCAGGTGTGTTGCATATCTTGTTACTGTATGCAATCATAATTAAGTATTAACTTTTCAGGCATTATGAACTTATACAGGTATTTGTGTCCAAGACTATTTACTGGTAGGGATGTGATGGTGTGGTCATGTGACGAAACTAGAAATTTCGGCAGCTGAGACAGAAATACTCATTCATGGCCCCCTGTTATATGATAAGGATTTAAGTTTTATTAATGTAAAAATGGGCTAAAGGATCAAAATGTGTGTTTGTATAAATAAGAGAAATACGTTTAAGACTCCAAAAAATGTAAAAGTGGGTTTGGTTGGGTTTTGAGTGAATAGATACCGTTTAAATTAAGAGTCCCAACTGATTTGAAGGCTGTACATAAGGAAGTAGGAATTGGTTGCCTGGAAATTCCTTAAAAACACCAATAACATTAAAGCTTCACCTCACTCAAGGTTTAAGGTCATCTTTAGTTTTGAAGGATTTATCGGTAGGCTAACATCTTAACAGATTATGGCCCGTGAAGTATTGTGGATTGTAAGTGTGGATTGAAGTATTGTAAGATAAACCCAGAGAGGTCAATGCTTCTTTGTGTTGGTGTGTATAGGCGATGATAGATAGTGCCATTTAAGTCCCTGACAAGATACCTTTCTTTTACCCAGCATCCATTGAGCAGATAAAGGCAGGGATAGACCATCAATTTTTCACAATCAAGTTGAGTTCTTGGAAATTGTCTCCAATCTTTCTTCAATCTTAACGAAGCCTCGTAGATGGATGAGGAGGCCTTTTTAGAAGTCATGTTGGTGACAGTAGAGGGCGTTAAAGAGCAGGTGGTTTTAGATCACTGGTGTGTTAACCTCATTTTAACCTGGCCAGTGGATTCACCTGTTAACACTCACCTGTTAACTGTGCACAGGTGTGCAGCAGCCAAGGGTTGACAGAGTCCACAGGGGGGAAATAGAAGGAGGCCAGGAGCCCTGTGCACTGCTGCTCAAGTAAGAACACAAACATACACACATATATGCAAGCACACACACACAATGATTATTTGCTTTCAGAGCTGAACACAATGTGGAGGGAGCTGGTACATCTCTCATTGAGTCAGGCCCCTCTGCCCTAGATGGAGGGACTCTCACAGAAGGCACCAACAATTGGTTGTACACTCACAGTCTCTTTTTCCATCTAAGGTCCTTCGTTTATGTTTATGTTTATGATGTTAAGGCACTGGACACACCCTCCAGATGGGGAATGTGTCCTATGAGTGCCCAGTGGACACTCACCTCTCCTTCCAGCACCAGCACATCAGCTGCTGCAGGAGGTCGGTCGGGCTCACACCAGGACACAATTCACACCCATTAACTTCAAGTATTACAGTGTGTGGAGACTTATGTGACATGTGTTTGTGTTTGTGTGTTAAGCAGCTGTGGTGTGGAGAGCAGGAGGGAGCCGAGTCTCACCTACCTCTCCCTCCAGATGGTGGTGCACGGCTCAGTTCAAAGCAGCCTGGAGCTTTGTTTCAGGGTACATGTTTTACACAAACACAGTCACACTCAGTGTCTAAATCATATGATTATAATAATACACATTTGTCATGTTTGTGTGTTTGTATTTGTTTGTCTAGGATATTAAGTTGAAGTACAACTGTAAGGTGTGTGTAGGGGGGCCGAGTCTCGAGCCTGAGGTCGGCTATTTACACACTGCCTCAGTAAGTGTGTTTCTAAACTTCAACACCGACACAAGAGCACAGGAGATGGCACATTTCAATGGCATGAATCCAGTGTGCAGAGAAGCGTCACCTATGGAGGACAATATATGAACTCTGTTTCTCTCTCTCTGTCTCTTTCTGGGGCTCTAATTCTACTTGTGAAAACATTTTGCCCCTTCACACTCACCAAAAACAAGGCGCCCAGTTAGATCCTGAGGTCCAGATCACTCAAAGGTGATAACTCAAAGGTGACACACACACACACACACCTGCATGAAGGTAAGACTCCACCTCTGCCATCTCTTCTGATATGACTGGGGACAATTGTTTCAAAATGTGTGATGGCACTGCACCTTATCAACCACCAGGGGGCAATACAACACTGTGTAACTTCTGTGCAAGATTAAGACTTCTGTGTAAGATTCTGTGCATTTTCCAAATCTTACAAAATCTACACAATGTTTTCTAACCATATTACAGAAACACACACACACACACACACACACACACACTCCTCCATGGCTGAGCAGGTAGAGGCAAGGACAGGCTGCTAAGATGAATAGCCTGTTGTGGGAATGTGTGTCTGCCATTAAGCACTATGGTGCTGTTAGATGGTGATGTAATGAAATAGTAAGTATGGTAAGGTTTCTGTGTGTGTGTGTGTATGTGTGTGTGTGTGTGTGTGTGTGTGTTTGTTTCACACACAAGAGTACACTGAGTGTATGTGTAAATGAAACCTGTGTTTCTTCTGTCAGGAGCTTGTCAGAACCACCGACCTCCGACTAATCAGTGTTCTCAGCCACAATGGGGAACAGCATTGACAAAGGTAACACACACACACACAGAGAGACAAATCTTACCATACGTACATGCAACCCTACTATACCTACCACAACATACATTCGGATGTAGAAATGGGTGAAGAAATTGGTGAGTGGTTAGTGATGTGTGATGATGTCATCATGACCCATGATGCACGGTCATTGTGGAGCAGTGGGAACCTGATCACCAACTGACACCAACATGGGTTTGATGCCCCAACCACAACCCATGTTGCTAGTCTGTAATGCTTTACCTTAGTTAAAATAGTCCGCTATCAGTCAAATTTACTTATTTCATATAAGTTCAGAAAAGTTTACTTACGGTCCTGTTTCCATGGTAACCTCCCCAACCTCAGGTCACTATATCAGTGAGAGTCAAGAGGACAGGTGGCTCTGGCTCAAATTCAATGATGAAAACGTTTCCCCCACCACCCAGGAGGCCGTTCTCAGAGCCAGAGCCACCATTGCCTACATTTTATTCTACATGAGGAAGGTACACACACACAGACAGGCATGCACGTGTGTTAATGACTCACCCTACTGAAAGCATAAATGATTACCCTCTGGCCTTGATGTTTTTGTTCTCCAGTGAGCAGTCCCTCCCCGTCTCCCTTTGGCCCAGCTCAGACATCAGAGTGCATGTGGGGTCACCAATAGATGCAGGCTGCACTCACTACTCAGCACCTAATCAGAGACGTCACACGTCGGGTAAGCTCCTACTGTAAGCGTTAACCTTCCTGTGAGTGTGTGTGTGTTCTAATTCTTCACTTTCTATTTTTTCTCTTTCTTTTAGACAAAAAAACACACACTCTGTAAGCTGATCTCTTGTGTGATGTCTCCTCAGAGCCAGTACACATCAAAAGATCAATAAAATAAATACATACTCCTGACTACTGCAAATGTGTGTGACCTGTTTACCCCTACTGGCCCTGGTTTTACAATGCAGCTACAGGTGGTGGACACAGGGATGCCGTGAGACAGTCCACAGTACAGTACAGAACAGTACAGTCATAGCTCCCACTGCTGTGCTAAGCGGATCCACTCTGACTCAGAGTATAGCCCGCAACTTTGAAGGCGCTGTGCAGAGACAGGGTTGATACTTTTGGCAAAGCAAAGGGGATTCTGGCAGTCAGGCATATTTGGTGATAGGAGGGCGGTTGCTGTTGCTTTGTAGGCAGAGCTCAGAAGGTTTAGCAACGTCACTGCAAAGTGTTATTACCAGTCTTACTAAAGAGGTCAATGGTTAAACTACTAGTGTAGAGTACCGTAAACTAAAGGATAAAATCAACCACTGCAAATATTGTCCCTACCAAAATTGTTCCCAATCCTACACTCCAAGTTTGAGTTGCACCATTATTTATCAACTGTATTGCTTTATAGGCAACTTGATTTGAACCACCTTTATAACACAACAAATCATCCAATCACATACGCACATAAAAAAAAACAATAGTGGGGACTTTCCAAGAGAACAAAGACATCCCAGTAGTTTCACTTTTGTTTTGTAGCCCTGCAAACACTCTGTAAGTCTCTCAAAATATGGACACAAACAGGTAGGCCTTACTGTATGTCAAAAATAAAATGCAGGAAAGAAAGTAAATACACCTGACAGAACTCGGCTGGATATGCAACCTGAAGAGGCAATACAAGAACAACAAAGACTCCGAAACCAGCCAGCACACTGATTCAGCTGTTGATATGGGATCAGGTATAGTGCTTTGGTGCATCAAGATATAGTGAACCTTCTAGTGATTTAAAATGATAAATAAAGATGACGTAATACAGAAATAACTTTACAGTGAAAATTGTTGGTTTTACCAGAAAAGATGCTACTATAGTTTCTTACTTCACTAATCAGTCAATATGGGTTATATGTCTAAGACGAAAGCAGACAGTGATTTTGATTCAGTCAAATTCATACTAGCATGCTACTATATTTACAGGCAACAGCACAGAACTGGACAGACAAACAGCAGTGCAGATTACACGTCAAGAACCTATATCCATAGATTTTGATGTCAATAAGGTAAACAGCACAAGATAAGATTGTTTAAAATTCACAGCCAAGGGCACCTGTAAGCAACAGAGGCACAAATTCCTTTATGTTTTATCTGTATTAGTCTTGGAAGAAACCTTGAGCAGAACCATAACTCAAGGGGTTAACCCAACTGCATAGGTCTCAAATTAGCAGTCATTCAGAAAGCAATTAATCCATTGGGTTAATTGATCTTCATAATAATCCCAAGATATAGTACCATGTCATTAAAGGACAGTCAATGTAAAAAAAAGTATTAAACACCGGAGAGCTCCCATTGTTCCTTTTTATTTATTAGTGACGTTTCGAGCTGTTAAGGCCCTTCCTCAGACTAAAAAACAAGGATAAAAAGGAACAAGATCTCCGGTGTGCACATCTTTAATATTTTTTTACATTGCTCAACCGGGATGCTGCACCCGACTGAATAATGGATGTGCGTGAGAAACCAGCCAGACATGATCTTCTGGTTACTTTGTTCAATGTTGACGCTTGCCAAGCTGTTACCTTTTTACGCCCACCCTTTTTGGTGATTGGGGAAGCACTTAAGGAGACTTGTTTGTTTCCATGTGTCCCAGTGTACTGGTTTGGGGGAAGTAGTTCAAACCTAGTTTGCATCCTTCACTCCACACTGATTCATAACAAAGACAAATAATCACAGATATTTCACAGACCATTCTCACAGATATTTGGCCACATTAAACCAAATGTTAGTTTTGTAGTTTTGTAGTTTTGTCTCTAGACCAGCTCATCAAGTATTATATCTTCTGTAACTATACTGTACATATTTCAAGTGGTTATGTCTAACTATTCCAGTTGGAGCCACTAGGAACAGCCCATCTTCAGCAGTGCACTCAGGTGTAAGCGACTACAGGTGTTATATCCAGGTCTGTGTACACACAGAGTCCTGTGCATTCGAGATCCTAGCTCTATTTTATCGATTTCTACGTAGATCCCACCAAATCTCTATCTTCACCATCTAGCTTCCTGTTATATACTTCTGTGAATACTAAAAGAAGTCTGTAAAGTCATACAGCACAGTCCCTCAGGATCATTGTATTTCAACTATAACGCAGCCTTTTTGTTTCTCAGTGCCCTACTTGTTCCTCAGTCCTGCAAAGCCTCCAAGAAACAGGTGAGCAGGGCAGTCCAGTGGTTCAGTGTACCAACTGCCCGGCCAAGCCCTACTTCTGTCGAAGCTGTCTTTCTCCATGGCAGGGCATTCCAGGGGCTGAGATGGGCAGCTGTGCCAACAAGACATGTGCAGTGGTGGGAATCCTTCTTACCTGCGACCTGATTAATGAGCCAGACAGTCCAGTGAAGGGATGCCCATTTTTTCGTGCATGTCCCAAGTGCTACAGTCTACTGACACATGAGAAAGGTTGCAACTATGTCACCTGTTTACAATGTAATCATATTTTCTGCTACATCTGCCTGAAAGGTTTCGAAGAATGCATCAGGCAAGCACAAAGTTTTTTAGGTGTCTGTCATCAACTAGCTAAGAGACAGAGATTCAGCTAATCACCAAATTTCTTAGAAAGACCATTAAGCCCTTCTGTTGGGTTCTAGTCAAATTTCAACCAAACCAACCAAAATCCCTCCCAAAAATGTCCATAATTTAATTGAATGGCAATTAAACTCTTCCACTTTGTTCCCGCAAGCAAATTTTAAACATTTAGGGTGTTTTATTCAACTTTGTTTCATCTATGGTATTCAGTTACACAAATGTAAACAAACCCATCATTACTCAGTAACCTTATTACTCTTCATTTTTAATGTGTCTTGCATGAGAATACCCCCTGTTCCAAAAACTGTCTCTGTTAAAAAACTAAATGTGATACAAGAAGAAAAGAGAATAATCTAATCAGGACAAATGTTTTCACATGTAGATTAAATATTTCTGCTGGTATGGCCTGGTATTATTACATGCACACAAATTAATTCAACAGCTGCAATTTCTCTGCACATGCACAAATCATATATATATTTTGGCGCGTCAACTAATTTTTGCACTTGATTTTTTTTACCACAACAAAACTCATGTGAATATGTAATACATGTGAAAATGTTTTTATATTATTGATTTGTTCTGGTGAAAAAATAGTGTACTTGCTACCTAAGGCACACAAGTCCTTCGAAACACTTCAATAGACTTCATTACTTTTAAACAAATTAAGGTGTTTGATGGCAATACACCCAGCCTTGTCATGCTGTATAGAATTGCTTTTATTGTGAGTTGGTTTCCATGGTATTGCTGTAAATACAGCTCCTGTCACAGTGGGAATAGCTATCAAACTTTGCAAATGTTCAGTAGTTCCAAGGGGGTAAAAGATTATTACAGATGAAGATGTTGTGAAAATACATTCTCCATATCCAAATTAGCCATTTGATCGATGCAAATGTGTTATAGATACATTATTGTAGCGGAATACACTCAACCAAAATGTGATACTTGATACAAGAAACACTTATTAAAAATAATGTAAATGACCACTTAGAGAGGCTGTGTCTCCTAACCATATTAAATTACCAAGATTGCATGTATATAAGATCTAATTATGCCATGCCATGAAAATCATTGTATAGGTTAATGAGATAATAAATATGGCCAAGTGTAATTGCACAACACAAGGAATTTAGTCTCTGCATTTGACCCAATCGCGAAAGACAGTACAGAGTGAAAGACAGCACACAGTGAAACACACAGTAAGGTGAAGCACACACTAACCCAGGGCAGCGGTGCCCATGGAGTAGTAAGAGGTTGGATGCCTTGCTCAAGAGAACTTCAACCGTGGACCATGGTGGGGCATTGAATCGGCAACCCTATGGTTCCAAGCCCATGGCCCTAACCAGGCGGCCACGGCTGTCATCACTGTAATATTGTGTTTTTTATTCTGATGGCAAAAATCTACTAATAATAAATTGATTGACTGATTAATGGTATTTCTGAACTGGCAAAGTCATAAGAAGATTGTATTTTTCATTGACCCTTTTACAGATCTGAAACTGAATTGCGTTGAAACCATTAATTAAATTGTGTTAAATCCGTTAATTAGTTCACAGGTAGCTGAACAGACAAGACTTTAAGATCCTGCATGCATTAATGGTTCAGAGTGGCAAATGTGACCTCTTTAGAAAAGTTATTTTGTAGCTTCTTGTAAACAAATGCAACTAAATTGCTGTAGGTCAACACTCACACTTCATTCATCTCAAAGAATGAATAAGAACAGAAATACCTTATTATAAATATTACAAATAATTATACTAACTACAAACAGGAATGTGTTTATGATGGTATTAGGATAAGTGGTGCTTTGGTTATGGTCTGCTTATTATTTATACTGCAGCATTATTACCAGACTGCATGGGGACAAACTGTATTACGAAGTTCCAACTGTGTGGCTCAGAGCAACCTGATGCCAAAATGGCTGGCTCGCAGTCCTAATCTGACATATTTTAAGCATAACAAAAAGGAAAACATAAAGACAACAGCCTGTCGGGCTACTGAAATGATCTCTGGAACAAGAAAGAAAATCTATTATAGAAAATAGTAGAATAGAAATGTATAGAATGTATAGAAAATCTATTATGGTCAGTGAAGAGTCCTCCTTTCTATTGTCCTTAGTCTTTCTCAATATTTCCTGGCAAATTTGAGAATTGTATTTATTTTTTTATTTAAAGTTCCCATAACTTTTTTAAAATTTAGTTTATAAATGGTTTAGACTAGTCTATTTTTTCCTAATCTAAACCTTTTATACACCAAAAAAGGTTTAAACTTGTCTAAAGTTTAAAGTTTTGTAGTTAACTGACCGCTATAACCACTTGCAAACATGACATACAGGAAGATAATCCTCCTATCCTATCCTCACTGATGGGGAATTTCCAAAAGACATGGGGACATTCCATCAGCACGTCAGGTTTTACTTTCATTAGTAAGACGAAGTAAGACGAAGAGCTTTGTAACAGAATCTCAAGGACCTTGGGCAGAAACAAGTCATGCTTAAAAGAAAAACGAGAAAGGAAGCAAATTCATCTGCCAGTACTCAGCTGGTAGTATCAAAGCAGCCAATGCAAACTCGAAGCCGAAATACAACTGCCCTAAAGAAAAAGACTGAGGTCATGGGAGCAGGTCTGTAGCTGTAGAGCATATTCTACCATTCCATAGACTTACTTCAAATATATATATATATATATTACAGCAAATATATATATTTTTAAGCTGTTGGCTATGACTAATGAGGAAAAATACCTATAACTTAAAATCTATAACTTTATATTAAACCTTGTAAAATATCTAATGTAAATTTAACTTAAACAATTTTCACTTTGGCATTAAATGGAAAATACTTTCTTTGAACAGTTTTGAGCTTGCAAACTGCAAATGATGGGTCTGTTGCAACACACTACAAAGTGGTGAAAAAGAAGTTAGAAAGGGTAAGACTAAATCTCTCAGGGTTATTCTAATTAACAATAGGCCTTGGTTCTATAAGTAAATGTAAAAAGAGCCTTGAGCTTTCAGTCTTGCACAAACTTTTGCATACTCCATTTACTCTTTCAATGGGCATCAATGATGTTGTCTTTATTCCATGGGTAATAGTCCTTTGTCAATAAATAGCAAACAAAATTCTCAGAATAATGACAAGCCAGTACAGTGATGGTCAAATGGTTGTGTATATTGAGGCTTTCAAAGCGTGTGTTGAGTATGTTCCCAGCTTCCAGTGGAAAACCCTGTTTCAAGAAGAGGGTTTGTACTAGATTCAGTTGTAGGCCACAGAAAATACAATACATGTAGGCCTGTATTTTGTTCAGGAGACCCAGTAACTTTCATGATTGATGTAAACATTGAGCTCGAAATAAGTAGCTCATGTTTCAAACAGGCTGAATTTAGAGGAGTTTTTTCTGGAAAATATTACGACCTAATAGCTAAATCAATGATCAACCATCCTCCATCCTTCTCTCCCAGCCTCTGGAGCAGACTAAACCTCAGGAGGAACAAACACCTCTGGATGCTGGTGATGTCAAAAAGGTAAGCACACTGCAGCACCTCAAAGAGGGGACTGTTGACATAAATGATTACATACTCTAGGTCATTCATCTTCTGAGCTTGACGTGTAAAGACATGCTTGATGCTTCTTGAAGGAAAGCTAATTGATATAAAATGCAAAGAATTAACCCTACGTTCTATGTTCCTCAGTGTCCCACATGTTCCTCAGTTCTGCATCTTGTGCAAGGAACAGAGTGGCAGTCCAGTCCAGTGTCTCAGTGCATTATCTGTCCTGACACACCCTACCTCTGTGGGACCTGTCTCTTTGCCTGGTGCGGTCCCCCCGGGGTGTTGGGCCACTGTGCCAACAAGAGTTGTGCAGTGGTGGGAACCCTCCTCAGCTGTGAGCTGATTACCGACCCAGGGAGCAAAGTGCAGGGCTGCCCACTGTTCCGCGCATGTCCTAGATGTTACGGTTTAGTGACACACAGCCACGGTTGCAAATACCTGACCTGCACACAGTGCCGGAGCAGTTTCTGCTACATCTGCTTGAGGGACAGCACAGTGTGCCGGAAGGACAAGGACTTGTATTGGTCACTGACCTGCTCCAAGCAAAGAGCTGGACGACAGAGGTTCAGCACATGAAGGCCAATGGGCTGCTCCCATGATGCCTGAGACTCTTGAAATCAGTCCTCTTCAGTCACCATTGGTAGATTTATGCAAGTCCAAATACTCTATTTTTTACAGGTGTTGATCTAGAACTAACCTTGATCTGTCTGGTCCTGCGGTTTCTTGCTTTATAAATCAAAGCTTTATTTAAACTTTTATGTAATGATATTTGTGTTTACACACAGACAAAATCAGCTACTTTTTCATGGTTCAGCCTTTTGAATCAACATGATCAGATATGCATTGCCGCTTCAACTCCTGGTACCAAGACATTGTCCGAAAATATGAAAAAGTAAATCACGGTGACATTTCTGCACCTCACACACCTTTTAAGTGTCTTTTTGGTATGCAGACTTCAATACATCAACCAACAAAGGGAGAGTTAAGTGTACAAGTAGTATTGGAGGTGTTAAGGTTTCAGTAAAAACACGCCACCACTGACAGCTCAAGTGCCTTTAATTGGGACCACTGAAAAGAGGCATCCATCATCTCATGCGTACACATGGCATTCGCTACAAAAACAAAGGTGACAAAACAAAAAACAAACAAAAAAAATGTCTGAAGATATTAAATACACTGGAAAAAAGTGGACATTAACACACATGTGGAGGGGTGAAAAAAGGCTCACTCGTCATCGTCCCAGTCTTTCTTGCCCTGGGGGGCCTTCGGGCCTCCTGCAGGCTTCGCCATGATTATCTGCCGAAAAAAAAAGTAAAGGGAGGTGCGTTAGCGCATTAGCAGCAATCCTAATTCAAATAGCTTTGTAACTCCGTACACACTTCTATCCACAGACTCTCCTCTCCAGCTGTAAAGAAATTCTCATGCATCTTTTCCAGCTTGACTTGACTTGGTTAGTTTCCATTATGATCTGGTATCTCCTCAATGGTGGGTAAGGCCTGAGGTAGCATACACGGGCATTTACAAACTAAAAGTGCAGCCTAATTATTTATGCTCAGTGGCCGTCTTAAATTACCATTTTGCAAAGTAAATTGCATCCCAGCCTGCAAACAAGTTACTTGTTGAAGTTATTTGATGACCCTTTAAGCCCAGTGACTGTACGCTTGTTCACGTCACGTCACATTTTCGTTTTGGCTCAGCATAGGTGGAACCTGGTCCAAGCAGGTGCGAAAAAATGTAACAGGTACAGACCTAATGGGTAGGAGGGAGTAGAGTCGAGTCGTAGTGGAAGAGAGGCATAAAAAGTAGGTTTAAAAATACAAAAATAAAAATGATTAGCAGTATAACTCAGATAGGTGTGTCAAAGAACTATAACTAAAGACAAACATTAGCCAAGTCATATTGGAACAGACATATATGAAATGGTGAGAGCTCAAAACAGCCCAGTGTGTCCATCAAAAGTGAAGCTGTTTTAAGGCAACCTGTGGAATTACTTAAAGAATAGTACTCTTTGCGTGCAGCATGCAGTCACACCGTGCTTTAGTTCACACCCAAACTCATGTGTGTATACTACTTTAAGACATTTTTTGTTAGTCTGATGACAATCACAGTTCACTATTAAGAACATTCCTTAAACCAATATCGAATTGCTTATTTGTTTAGCTTTTCTTCCACATTTTCCACATTCTGTGCTGTGCCGAATATCCAATTGTGGGTTAACCATGCAAAAGTACCCTTTAGTCAGACACAAAAACCCGAACACACACACGCCGGTTAGGTGCACACTTCTAGCAGCAGACCCAACCACCTTTTGTTTTGATTTCTTTTTTTATTTTCTCCTGGCGCCCTTTGTTAATGATGCGTGTCGAATTTATCTGGTTCCTCGTCCCAGTCGTCTTTGTCCCAGTGGCCTCTCTGTTTGGGCGCTTTGGGGCCCCCTGCTGGCTTGGCCATTATTATCTGACACATTCAGAAACAAATTCTTAGAAGAAAAACAACAGTGCTCAAAGCACATTTTTACTACGCGTCCTGAGAGGGAAATAATGGTTAACATTTCAGTAAAGTGCCTGGGGCTTGGAACCACAAGACCGACCTGATCAACCCGGAGAACAGTGATGGCGGCGTTAGTGGCCAGTTTGATGCCCCAGTGTTTCACCACGAAAGGGTCTTGGATTCCGGCCTTCACCATATCCTTCACTGCAGGCCCCTCACCCTGGTAGATGTACAGAAAACCACTTAGACCACTGAAGACATACCATGGGGTGTCTAACACCAAAGGAGCAAAGCTCTTCTGAGGGGAACTCACCTCAATGTCGACACCCATGTTGCAGTTGCCCTCGTGGTGAGCGGCGTAGAGCTTGGAGATGACCTCATTGGCCTTCACGCCCGAGTTCTCGGACAGGGCCCTGGGCACCACCTCGAAAGCCTCTGCAAACTTCTTAATGGCGTACTGTTCCAAACCCGGACATGTCTAAAATCACAGAAGCACAGGAAATCACAGAAACTTACTAACAGATTTCTCTCCAAGCTTGAAAGATGAAAACGTGCATTAACATCTACTGACAAAGAAAATTACTGGAATGGGTACATAATTTTCTCCTACACAAAGGGAAAAAAAATATATCAGATTGATAAAGCAGCAGTGTACTGCACTAAAGTGTTCGGCACTACTGTGCTAGAAAGCATCAAGACTCACCTCCCCGTAAGATGTGATCTGTTTGGCCAGTTCAATCTCAGTGGCACCACCACCAGGCACCAAGCGTGGATCCTTAAAAAAAAAAAATTGAAAGAAAAGTTGGGTTACACCTACTCTATGCACAGTGTGCCGAGTGTACTGACGACACTACCGTGCCATTAGGAGAGCTAAAATGTCCACCTACACAACTACATACAACTTGGTGTGATGCAAGTGAAAATAATGTGGTTGGGCTCACCCTGACAAGGGCCTTGAAAGTGTTCACTCCGTCAGCAACAGCTCTCTCGATATCGTCCATCAGGTTATCTGTGGAGCCCCGAATCACGACAGTGGAGATGGCGCCATCTTCCTTTTCTGAACAGACAAGCCATGGAGCATCGGCATCAGCACAGAACAACTCGGATGCTTTGACACCATTAAGTTGTGGGCATAATGGCTGCCGAGATGTCCCAGTATAGGGGAATAATGGAGGAGGCCGGGTCAAAAACAGCCACAATGGCGAAGGGCAGGGTGCGGCTGCTCCCAATAGGTCCATCATTCCCCAACATTGAAACACTTCAAAGGTCATCAGCGTGCTTATTAGCCAGTTCCCATGTTTGTTTGTTTGTTTAATTATTATTCATTCTCCTTTGGCAGTTACACACAATATACACCAAGGCTAAAAACTAGCCGTTTCTAAGGTGTGACGTTTTGTTGGAAAGTAGATCTACAAGACTGCTTGCAGTTGAATACGATTCTGAAATTTGATTATTAAACTTTTTCCACCACACCTATGTCACGCATCCCGTCATCAGGACAGCCAACCACAAAACCAGCATTTAATTTTCCTGGGTGTTTCTGGTCAATATTGTAGTATTTTTAAACAAAAAGTAATCAAAATAATTGTGTGTTAATTTCGATTAATTTTCGATTAACCCCCCAGCCCAAATCCGGATAATGCCTTCAACCAGATTAGTGATGACTAACCTATCAGGTAACTAAATCAGGTTTGGCATGGCAATATGGAGGGCCAAGTCAAAAGCCCCACAGATAGGAGAGTGGCGTTGACTGGAGGCTTACCGTGTTTGAACACAACCACTTGTGTGTCACCCAGTTCTGTGAGGTAGACACCGTCACAGCGGCCTGTTTCCTCTGGGGTGGGTGGCGTCTGGAGAGAGGGAAGAATGTGAGCATCACACAAGAGCCCAAAGAGCACAAAGACGGCATTAAAAATAAATTGTCAACACACAGCGACAAAATACTGGAGGTTTCAGATCTGAACTGTGTTGCATAAAGACAGCCTGTATAACATGCAGTGAGGGCCCTTATCTCCCAGAACCTTTAACTGTGGCATATAATAGAAAATAATACTATATATAGCGATCAGCGTTGTGTCCCGATAAGACTACTCAATACTGCACTTTGAAAAGCTATATTAGTTTTGAGGTGTTTAATAAAACATGAATGAAAAGACTTACGATTCGGGGCAGTGCAACTGCTCCAACCGTTTTGCATAACCTCCTCAAGTCCCACTTAGAGTTGAGTCTACAGACAGAGATGACAAATGTTAGCAAAGCTTCTGTGATCCAGTTGATCTGACAAGTTCAATCCAAAAACAGCAGTTTCAAATACTACAATAACAGGCTAATCGACAACAATTTGCACCTGTATCATGACTGAAAAAAGGAATGCATTGCACAATAAAACTAGTATTAAACAATTGAATAACATTTTCATTTCCATTAGCAGTCTCAAATGTTTAATAGAAAACTGAAACCTACCAAGTCATGCTACCTTTACAATGCAGCATTTTTCTTATTTTACCTGGCTATCAATAAGCCTAAAACAAGATCAGCGACAGAGGATGCCCTCGTTCCTCACCTTACGACCATGAGGTTGTATTTGTTGGCGTAGTGCAGAGCCATGTCAGCCACCTTGCCCCCGGTCACCACCACATTCACACCGGTTTCGGCTATGGCCTTCACGTGGGCCTCCATCATGTCCTCCTCCCCCTTGCTGAAGTTCATGAGCTCATCTGCGTTCTTGATCAACACTGTTCCCTACAGGAGGATGACGAGCACAGGCAGTGAACATCAGTCGCAAAACACAAACACAACTATTTTTGCGTTTTTCGCCAGCAACAAAATGTTTGTACAATTGAAACTACCCCTGTGCTGTTAGTGTGTTAAAAGTACATTAACATACATTGATAGACAAATTTTGTCCCATTGTGAACCATCTTGATTTTTATTAAAATAATCTTTTTTTGAGTTTTGGGCTTACATTTAGGCTTAAACAGCATTTTAGCCACCTCAAAAGTACACATTTAAATGCCGTTTTTAAAGTCTGTTTATAAAGATACCTTCATACGTATTAACAAGGCTAACATCTGTGGCAGGTTAATATTTGTTGACTAGAACAGACTTGGATAAGACTAAAAGCAGTCTGCCGCTAAGCCTAGTTTAAGAAATTGACAAACCATAATAGAAGTAATCACAGCAGTAATTGGAGCAAAAACACTCAGTTGTCATCCAGTGGTCAGAATAATCTGCAGTGCTACCTCTGCTGGACAAACTATGTAATTACAACAAGTTTAATTGCTGAGGTGTGATGCCATCAAGTAAGAAAAAAATGTTTTCCCAAGACCAATGGACTACGTCTCAAACATCTTCTTACATCCAAAGTTTCCAATGTAGATGACTGAACTTGTCTAGCATTCTGCAGCTTACATATATCTGGATTTTATATATTTTCTTAGGTAAGTTCAAGTGAGAAAATGCAGTCAAAAATAAACACATTAGCAGTTAGAACTAAAAGATAACTTACCTTAGTTTCTGTCACCATGCAGTCAAACGGACATGAATACACTGCAATCTTGGCGTCTTTGACAGTTGTAACGTCTCCCTCGGTTTCTTTCTTGAAGACCATTCCATGAAGCACAGAGGAAGCATAGAGTCCACTGCCCTGAAAAGCCAGAACAACCACCTTAAAAACACTCGCACAAAAAACATGACAAAGGCTTCTGTGAATAAAACTTTAGTGGACCATCAGGTATTTACCACTTACCAGAATCTTGCAAGTTCTAACATTATCCACATTAAAAGAGCCAGAGTCTGAGTAAATGGAAACTGTAGAGAAAAAAACTTGGGTAAGTGGCTTGCAATTATAATACGAGTTAGTCAGCGGTTTAGCGTAGTATATGTTGTGTGTGATTTTTTAAGCTGCTGGGACCTTAAATTTCCCCTTGGGGATCAATAAAGTATCTATCTATCTATCTATCTAGCTGTACCAGCTAGGGTTGGGTACAGAAACGTGCTACTTCCATAGATATTAACAGTAGTAAGAAAAAATAACAATGTGGATAACACTTTTGTTTTTAGATGCTTTTCCGCAGCGCAATTTTCAAAAAATAAATATTACACTGCTAATCAAAAGAATAATGAATAAAAATCGCAAAACAAGCCTATTAGGAACACTGCAAAACTAATGATAACAAAAATGACTGCTGGAAGAATGGTCCTTTCATATCTTAAGTGATGTGATCGATCTTTCCTCCCATTATATTTTAAGTGACATGCCCTAATGAGGAAGCCTTACCACAGGCCTGTGCGATGAGGTTGGCCAGGAAGTCTTCATTGCCGTACTGTTTGCTCATGATGGCGGTACGAATCATGGCTGTGGCCGTGTCAATGTTACGCATGTTGGTGGCTGAGGAGCTCACACAGTCAGGCAGAACCTCCAGTGCCTTTTTGCATGCCATCTCATAGCCCTCAATGACCTGTGTGTGAGGGGAAAAACAAAGTTCCTAAAATGTAGCTTCTGCGTAGAACCAGTTATATTTTAACTTAGCTACACATCACCTAAATTAAAGGTGGAAGATAAGAGGTGTAGAAAGTTACAGCACTATACTACTAGGTTAACGCTGGCTTACAGTGGCTGTAATTGCTCATGACTTCAATTACACAGGACGTCATAGTAATAATCCAATGTGCCTGGGGACTATGCATGGCCGTGGTATCATCTTCCCCGAGCTAACGCCCAGGCCCAACCTTTACTGGCTTAGCAACTATGGCTTTGGGAAAGCCAGCACTGAAACAGCGTATGAAGAATGCCTATCTATTCAATTTATCATCATTCCCAAACATACGTTAAACAAGACCAAAGACCATAACAAAGACAAAGATGAAGCTAACATGTAACCCCACTTATATCAATGAATGAAGCTTTTCTGTATGGAAGTATTGATAGATCAATACTCTGACCCATTGCTTGACTCATACACCACACTACTGTAGTGTTAAGAAAAGCCGCACCTCAGACACAGAGAGTCCCATCCTTAACAGCTCCTCAGCCAGTTCAAGAAGGGCTCCAGCAAACACCATGACAAAATTGGTCCCCTCTCCGATTTCATCTTCTTGCATAGTGGATGCCATCACCAGCATTTTGGCTGCAGGATGCTGAACCTAAATCAAACACATCAGGTGAAGCTTAACATTCGGGTCAGTTCACTTACGACACAATACGACAAAATTGTTGACTTCAGCACATTAGGGTTATGCATTGTACAATCAGTCAAAATACTGGGCTCCATCAGACGTATTGAAAACGGATTACCTCCAGCTCTCTCAGGATGGTGGCAGCATCATTAGTAACAAGAAGTTTCTCCAGATGGTTGATGACCATTTTATTCATTCCTAAAACAGTACAGTTTAACAACTAAGTTCACAAATATATGTATTTACCAAAAAAAAAAAAAAATCACACCTATTTTAAAAATTCTCAGAAACACAGGTGAAACATCAACATACAGTAACCTTTGTAAAAAGGTACAGTTGACTCACCATTAGGTCCATAAGCAGTCCTTGTGGTCTGTGCCAGTTCTTTGCATGCCTGGATATTTCGGAATACTGCCTCCTCAAGTCCTGAATAGTGCTGAAATCGCATTCGTTCATGTAAAATACATTGTGCATCAAAATAACCCTAATATTAGATGGCGGATTCACCACAGCCAACGCCTAATAATGTCCAGTCATACGGAGAAAAAAAGGAAATCGAGGCATGTGTGCACATTAACAAAAATCATAAAATAAAAATAAAATATCATACAAAACACCACTTTACATTGATAAACTGTCACAGTGAGGTCGTCTTCAGATCTCTTAGTGTACGTTACGCCCATTCATTAAAATGCACAAAGGTTTCCTTGCTAATCCAGGGCTGACAGAATGAAAGTAAATTTGTCACACTTTGCCAGACGAAGTCACAAACCAACTAGAATAATAACTTACATATTAAATAAAAGATTTAAAGATAAAGATTTCAAAACGTAGCACACCACCCGTGGCAATTGTTAGCAACTGCTGTGCTAATTCCGCTATTAGCTTGTAGTTCATGCCACTTTAGACTGCTAAATGGATTAATACAGTTTCAAGGCATCTAACTAAGTAAATGAACATTTACACTATCGTAGTACTAAAATGCAGGGTTCAGATCTATTAAATTATACATTATCAACTACTTTGGCCGATCAAATGTCTATGGAAGTGGCAACAAAGACAACTTTGCGGCCTACCGTTAGCTAAAGAGCTAGCCAGCTAACGTTAAATTCTAGAGACTTCCACATGACAGCAACCCGGCTACCACTCTCCCGGCGCCAGTACCAGTGCTTTTCAATGAAAGGGATGAGAATGATCAAAATTCATGAATTTACCTTCGCACCATCCTTCAACATCTGAGCAAATCCCGGAGCTTTAGGTACGTGAAGGGCCATTTTTGCAGATTAATAGCCCTTAATCCTCTGAATATTGCCGATGCTGAGGGAGCTTCACTAGACGCACATGCAGCTCAGGGAAGAGAGAACAGACTTCATGAATCGATACACAAAATACCGATTTCATTTCAGGAAAAACAAGAGATTATCGAAACATCGATGTAGGTCCTAAAGTGTGAATTTGAGCTTTCTTTTGACTATGCACAGTGATGCATGGGTCCATTTATATATATATAAACAGTGTACATACTTTTTTCCCGTTTTATCAGCCTGTTTATGTCGTTTTATATGTGTACAAATATGCACTGAGAACAGTCCTCTTGCATAACCCTAGAATTGGCACAGAGAAATTTTACTATTTTTTATTTTTGGCACTGATTTTCAAGGCTTTATGTAGGTAGGAAATAATACATCCCAAAATAATTCATGTTATAATTTCATTCTCAAAGCACTGTGGGGTGCAATTTTTTTTAACAACCCTCTTTCTTAACTTTTTTGGTTCTTTTGGTAGTTTGGTTGGTAGAAGTGCACTGTAAGCCCCCCAAACCCATGGGCAAAATGCATGCAAAGTGTTTCAGAAAGCTTGTAATACAAAAAGTATTGCCTTAATGTAAATAACTTTCTGTGTAATTTATGAATATCTAGGCCTATTTGTTGATTATTTTCTCCCTATTACAATATATCACTCCATATGTTTACAATGGGCATAAAAAGGGTGATAACACACACAAAGGTACTATCAATGTTATCATATTTTTAACTGCCATACTATTATACTATTTCCAAAATCACTAGCCTACGTACCTTATACTGCCCTCAGATGGTACTGACTCTAACTCAAGAACTAACAGTCCTACTACAAGACAACAAAGGCACACAATGTCCATCCATTATGTTCTATACAGTTTTGTACCAGCAGGGGATAAATACAGACCCCGAAAAGTAAGCTAGACTTTTCTCAAGCAATTAACAGGGCCTCTTTCTGAGCAACTGCATCACTGCACAGTTATTTCAGTATGTGTCACTCAAAGCTGATTGGAGCAATGGACATTTTTCATGCCTAAAGTCATGCCATCTGAGTCATTTAATTGGTACCCAGTGGACAAGAGTATAGAGGCTGCATTCCATTATTGCCAGTCCTTATTGTCGTGTTGTACCCTTGCAGACACCATTTGGGTTGTAGGGTATGAATTCCCTTGCATCCACGGAGGCTGCGTGGGCATTTTGAAATCACAGAGAGTAATGACTGCAACTGTCTGAGCTTTCTAAATATAAGTCTATATTTATATTTATAAAAGCTGCACCACAACGCACGACAGAAAAACTTCACCCACGGATCCATGGTTAGGGGACAACAGGTAGGCGAATGTTTAACTACTCGTGACAGTAGAGGACAAAGCATCAAAAAGCTTCTCTGGGACTTACACTGGGGCCAAAACTACTAACCATCTTAATTCCAGCTACGTAATTCTGTTGATCCAAGCTTATTGCCAGGTAATCTTGCACTGCATGGTTATCTCTACTTGCTTGTGAATGTGTATGAATTTATAAGCAATGTTGCCTGGATTTTTCACGCTGAGAATTGTTCTCCTCCATTTCGCATGGTATGTAGGCTATACTCACGTTAGCAACATAAAAACAGCCTGTTAGGATGCAGTGTGCAAAAATAGTATTTATTAAGGAAAATGTCCAAACCATAATTTTATAATCTTTTAAATAGATTGTGGCTTCAATCAAACGATTTATCATACAATTACTTTCTCTGCCAGGGAATAAATGATCACCTCAACCAGACGAGTCTCGCAAGATAAACCTGAAGTTAGAATCGCCTTCAGTCTCGACAAGTCAGGTAACTCATTATTTTGACTAATGTAGATGAGTAACGTTTCTTTCTTTCTTTTTTTGACGTCTCCGCCTCTCTAAGCGCACACGTAAAAATTGTATTCGTGACCATTGCCATGGGCAATGTGCGCCAAAGTGCGCGGGAGTAAACCTATCTCTTTTCAGTGCTCGCATGTTACTCCCACACCGAAACAGCAATAGCAAAATCCACCACGAGTCCACTAATACCGTTTCAATTCATCTTTTGCCATTCTTCCCGGCGGTAGGACAGGTGCTTTCCCTATTTCTGTAGACCTTTGGCATCTAAAAAACAACGTATCTAGCCACACAGTCAGCAGCGCTGTCAGAGTGTTTTACAGCTATTCAGGCAAATAGCTGAATGGCAGCTGCAGCTCTGTCTCAGCCGCATCAGGTTTCCCACACTGGTGCGTGATTCACTTGTTTGCTTTTAGAACACTGGCCTATATTTAAAAGCGTTTAACGCTGCCCCCTTTCCTTTGCCCCTTCTCCATCCTTACACCATTGCATTATAGTAATACCATGGTATGCAGGGTCTTCATTTGCTTATTTCAGTCTTTGGCTGATCCCGATGGATCCTTTTTTCCACCATCATGCTTAGATGTGTCACACTGAACACAGAATTCAGTTTGCAGAGACAGACTTTGGGGGCTGCGGGCGGGGTGGCTGTATTTGTAAACTTTGCAGTGTTGATGAATTTCCCAGCCCCTTAGGCACAGCCACAAATAACAGCTGACATCAGTGGATTGTGGACATGTGTATGAGAACTCGCAGGACATTGCTGACATGACATCTACAAGCACTGACAACCTGTCTGTCTGTTCTCTCATGAACATGCCCAGCTTTGTTCCCCCATCACAGCTGATGCACAAGTGTATGTTTTCTGTGGCCTTTGCTTAGCAAATGATCTCAAATATATGCCTGCCTAAAAAAGTTACTTGTCAGTGTAGTCACTTCATTAATTTCGTGTCGTGGTAGATTTTCCGACCAAAGACAAGTGTTGTGTCCATGGGAATCTAAAAACAACTAAGCTTATATTAGCTTGTCTTTCCATGCAGGCCTTAGTGCCGATGGACAAAGAAAAGGAAGCATGCATATAGTGGTGTCACTTTCTAGTTATGTAATTTGCAGACATAATACGGCTTGTGAAAGGGATGAAAAAGTCATCACCCTGACCCTGATGAAATGAAATGCACATAACTCCGGTAACCTCCTTCCAACTGCTTGTCTGTTTCTAGAGTTAAATGACACAGACGAAAACTTCTCCAACTTTCCTGACCTTGAACAGCGTCTTCAGGTAACCATGCCAATGACAAAACAAACTTTATGGATGAACAGTACTGTCAGCAACATAGCTAGTGAGTGTTAACAAACTTTTCTTCAAACGATTGCAATGGAAACCATTTTAGTCACTGTAAGTGAACACAGGGATTTCATGTGACACATGTTTCGGAGATACAAGGATAAGTCTTGTCCGTCAGACCCATGGCTATTGATAGTGTGGGAGACTGGAAATAGTCTGCCTGCTTGCGCAACATGCTGCAATAGCCTTTTCCCGCTCCCAAGATTCTTTGGGAAATTACTTGAAAGTGCCCATGGGGGAGCAAGAAGAGGGTGCAGCTTTAGCCTTATCTCTGTGAGGCATTTTGAAAGTGTCTTTACCATAAACATAATGATGTCAGGCTACTTTCAGAGAGCCAATCAACTCTTGTTGCTTATGTTTTTAGCTCCGGATTAAAATAAGGACATCCTTAGTGTATTTTTTCTTCAGTTTTATAACCTCACACTGTTGCATTGCTTTGAAGATATTCAGACAGGTTGTTTTTTACTTACTACTATTTTTACTGATATTGTTCTAAGAGTGCAGTGGCGTGTCTAGTAGACCATGATATGTAGTTACAGTATGTACAGTATGCTGACTTACTGTAAGAATCTCATTTGGACATTTAGGAGAGATTGGATTGGGGACTTCATTTGTAGGATAGAGGATTCTGTCTAATTTATTCTTAATTTTCAATGATTGAGAAAAATACTGTGCCTAACTTAAATCGGCCACTGCATGTTTATCTGTTTGATGCCCCTTTTTGCATACAGTTCTCTGATTGTATCACAGGAGGGCACTAAGTGCATATAATTCTGGACTGGCTTTTCCTGTTCTGTTGGTGCTGATCAAGCACAGAATTTTCATTGGTGTGCCAATGTTTATACTTTCAGAGGTTATAGTCAGGGGTGTGCCATGCTGAAACAGCATATCTCCTACTTCATTAGAAATTGTTGGTAAGTTAGAGCCTCATCTGCTTTCCACATTCAGAGAGAAATTCAATATCTTCTCTAAAGAATTTAGTAATTAAAAAAAACTGAGAAAAATATCACAAGAACAAATTATGGGAAAATGCATAGTCCTAGCTGGAAATGTTGAGACCTTAAGTCGGTTAAACTGAAAGCAGAGAGATTCATTAGAAGGTTTAGCTTGCAAGCAAAGCCCACAAAATATGTGTCAAGTCATGTAGTTACAGGGCATGTTTTTCTGCTATTGAAAAATGATTAGGAAAGCCCAAGCCCAATCCTGCATCTTGTGTGTGTGTGTGTGTGTGTGTAAGGACATATCTTCTTAATAAATATAGTTTTAAAGCTAATAAGATCACAATGAGTCACCCTCAGTTTATATTTGCCAGCAACCCCAGGCAACCCCAAAGCACATGTAATCAATTGCAAGTATTGAACAGTCTACCGAGCAATGGCTATCTGCTTAAAGCAGCTTGCCCAGCTTATAAAAAGCTAAAATGGGGTGGGGGAAAGGGAATTAGATCTGAGGAAAACAGTCTGGTGTGGAAATCTCTGTTTGCCATGACTCACTGTGAAAGCAGAAGTCCAGATGGATCGAACATAAAATGAAGAGCCAGCAATGTCACACGTGTCACCATTGTTTATTCCTTTTCTTTTAACATAAATTCAGGTGTACATGGTTTGAAAAGGAATACCTTTATAGGATAACTTAGAGATGGTGTGTTGGAGAGGTGTTAAGAGATAACATTAGGTGCTGTGACACAGTTCAGAAAACATTTACTGTGCCTTGTGCCTTTAATACAGTTTTTTATTCAAGTCACTTTTCAGTGTACCTGGTGCTAGATTTCTTTTTTTCTTTGTTATCAGCCGGTACTGCCATGCCAGTCTCTGAAGGAGTCTGTCCAAGTGTACAAGGACCATTGCAAGATGGCCAAAGAATTCCGCGAGGTCAAAATTGAAATCTCTGATCTTGAGGACAGAAAGTAAGTTGGATGAGTTAAATAGGCAATACATTTTCTTCTTGACCAGGTTAAATTGCTGGCCTGAGAAAATAATTGGTCTCATAGAAACATTAAGCGCACATTTTGGCAGATGTTAGATTTCGTGTTTGGCATCCAGATGTTGAATTTAGTTCAGACAACCTAATTGATTTCCTACAATCAATTTGTGTACCTTAAATATTTTTTAAGGGCGGTAACACTTTTACCTGAAACTATACCACCATATATTTGCACAACTATACTCTCCCGGCACTTGATGAATTGTTCAATTGCTTGTTAGCTAATTAGCCATCATTTGGCTGCAATTCAATGCATGCAGAGGTGGTAAAGATGTACTGTTGTTCAAACGAGCATCAGAATGGGGAAGAATGGTGATTAAAGTGACTTTAAATGGGCTATTTCAGAAACTGCTTATCTACTGGACCTATCTGACACTAAAATGTAATAAAAAATTGTGCACAACGGTTCTCAAGTTCTAAACAAAATTTGCCTGACCAGGCCCTCTTTTAAAGGGGTTAGCATTGGGTGTAGTTAGAATCAAAAATCAAATGGATTTACTTGTCCACTGAGTTTCACTTGGTCAGACAAGTGAAAATCAAAGTTACTCAACTTTGGCAGCAGAAGCACCTATATGTCCGCTATGTTATGTGAGCCATGGCTATAAATATTTTTGCATTAATTGATGCTTAGGCATGTCTTTTTGCTTTTGCTATGTCAAATTAAACCAAGGTATATATCTATGGGGGGAAACTGAAGGAATTTAACAGCTTGCTCCACTCACTTCTTGCCTAACAACACCCCTTGTGCTACATTCATTGTATAGAATGACCTCTTTGGCTTATTTCTTTGTGAACATCATGGTAATTTTGTGTATTTTGGTCAGGGAAATTCATGGAAGTCAGGACATTTTCATTTTTTACTTACAATGGGAACTCTGTTACTTTATTTTTATGCAGAAATTGAGACATGTTGAGACTTCAAACCAATCGCATTAAACTTGCACCAACAAAGATGTCTTTCAGTTTATCTTCATGTATTGGACCCGGACCATCTGTTTTCTTGGTCATTTTGAAGTCATGTGCTCAATAAAACACCACTGGTGAGATCACTACACAGCTGTCCAGTTGTCATAGGACAGTTACAGCATTGCACAGGCAAACAATAACACATAACAATACACTAGCATCAAGAACAAAGTGATCGGCATGGAGATACAATATCCTAACACATATCTTAACTCAGGATAAAGAACAGAAAGATATATGTAGATATAAAGATAGAGAGAGGGACTATTAATCTCTCTGTAATTATGTAGTAGGATCTTAAACATTCAACAAACAATGCTTGCCATTACTGCAGAACATATTGCCCACTTATTAATTGAAACAGTGGATAATATGCTAGTAGACCATTGTGTTAAAATGTATGAAAATGTAGATGCAAATCTTTGGGATAATTTTGTGTGAGCTGCAAGTCAGTCAAAACATACTAATCTGTATAACTTCCCTTTTTTCCTTTCCTTGTGTATGTGTGTGTTTGTGTGTGTGTGTGTGTGTGTGTGTCTGTGTGTGTGTGTGTATGTGTGTGTGTGTGTGTGTGTGTGTGAGAGAGAGAGAGAGAGAGAGAGAGAGCAAAGTTGCCTTTTTGATAAAAAATGTGAAGTTGTGTTCTTTTCCGAAATCAGTGTTTTAATAGTGTCTTAAACAGTTGTACTAGATGTAAATACTTGTACAATTTGTACGATTTTGTACAATAATCTCTTTATCTCTTTATTCTATTCAGCCAATACGCTAATTTCATTTAATACGTCATATTGTTAAAATAAGCCAAACACTGTGGCTTTTTTTGGTGTTAGGGATGTGACTTTGCTTTGAATTACCTTGTGACGTTTCTCACTGCTTTTACATATGTAGATGTCAGTGGTCAACTAAGAGCCTCATGACCATGGTGCTTTCCACTGAACCCATAGCTATACAGAGAAAGAGGAAATAGCCCTGCCAACCGGGAACACTAGCTCACACCACAAGACAGCTTGTCACATGACAAAGCACATTTCCCCCAGTTTCACAAAGCTCTGAATGGGAGACATGAAAGTCAATTGACATGAAGTGGTCTGGAATCCTTCCATGTTTTTCTGGGAATGACCTGTAGCTCAACTCCAAAAGCAGTGTTCTTTCCCCTGCCAAGTCCAAAGGCCTCATGTAGAGGGAACTGCACTGCAGCCTGGCCGGGTGCCACATTAAGTCACTGTTCAAAAGCTTTGTTTACATGAGGCTGAGCTGGGAGAAAATGTCCTGCCTGATGATCAGGTTTGGGAGCTGGTGTATCAGCTCCAGACCTGACATGGCAGATTTAAAGCCACTATGTGTAGGATTTATCTTCTATTTATCTTCGTCTTTTATTAAAAATATATTTTTTATTTTAAAAATATAATGTAAAACGATGGTAATTACCTCCATTAATAAATTGTAGTGTTCCCGTAAACTTGGTAATTTCCATTTATATGTAAATGTGGTTGGTTACCAAATGAGAATATCAATTTTGCGCCGCCATTTTCAAAATGAGGACCATGGGAAATGAGGACCGTGGGAAGGGAAGGGCTAAAACATTTTATTCAAGCGTCTGCAGTATACCACTTCGCCGATAGATGGGAGAAATTCTCATACGAAAAAAATAAAACTTACACATAGTGGGTTTAAACCTTAGCATAACAACTTTAAAGGCCCACTATGCAACATTTTTCATTTAACTAATCCGTTTCATACTGTTTAGGATGCTAAAATGAGTCATTACACGGCGAACGAACTGTGTAGAATGCGCCACTGTGGCCTATAACGGTAGATACAGCACTTGTAATGTTCAGCAGTGCGGACCGCCTCCAAGAGAATGCAGTGCAATGCAATACAGCGGTCTTTAGAGGGAGCTTGTGAGAGAAAAAAACAGAACGTTGCTTAGCCCTTCTTTAAAGTTATTTTGATGGTAAACTAACTTGTAGTAGATAGATTTTGACTAGTAGCCGATTGTCTCTGGAAACTTTACTGGTAGCAGTCTAACATCCTACATCACAAAACAATCATGTTTATTGCCAAATGATCATTGCTGGGACTTGTTAGCATAATATGAAAAGTTCTAAGTTATAGGCAACAGAACTTCTTTTGGAGCATTAACGTTTAGAAAATGTTACAGTTTACGATCTGTTTACAAACACCTTATACATTATTTAACTGATTAATAACAGTATTATGTATTTTGATTGGACACAATATCCTAATAGCATTAACAGATTCATTCACAGATTCAACAGAAAATTACAAAAGAATGCATTACAGCAAACATCTTGTGGAATTACTCCTCTTACTTCCTCCTAACTCCTAATTTGTAGGCTATTCCCCATAACAATTGTGTAAGCATTGTGTCATTTCTTCCCTTTAGGAAAGAATTAATCTCCGAACTGGTGGAGGATGACAGAGTCACCGTAGAGATTGCCCGGCTTAAGGAGGAGTTCCGAGTCCTGGCAGAAGAGAACCGCACCTTGATCACAGTCCATACAGAACGGGCCCGGCAGTTGGAGACATTGCGGGGGGTCAGTCAAAAGCGGCAAGGGTCATCATGACCCCTAACCTCCACATGTCACTGAGTGGAGGGGTTTGTCTGCTCAGGGACTTGTGGAGGCTCACTAAGGGAGCTTCGAAGTGTGGTCCAAACGGCATTATCTGTGGCTGTAACTCCTGTCTGTATCATGTCTCATCAAGCATCACAGAACTTGTTTTTGACAGCATCTGTTATTCTGTTTTCCCCCAAATATTAAGTGGTCTAGAAAGTGGCTTAAATTGTGAAATTCTCACTAGGTAACAATGGGAAAAAATAGAAAATGTAGAAGGTATTGTCAGGTTGACAGGCAACGACAACACCAAACAAGAAACATACTTTATTTTCATACATGAATAGGTTGAGTCTGTCTTATTTGTTCTGAATTACATCAATTTGCTATTATCTGTGTACATCCCGCAGCAGTTTTTCCTGGTGCTTATATATATTATATGAAATCACAAATAAATGCTCAATAAAAAGGTGTAGTATTTTATTTATTCAAATGTCATGGGGGTAATGTGAAATGTGTTTTAACCACGTATTCTCTATTTAAACGGATTAGAATAAATTAACTGAAAAAGAGAAGTATTTTTTTTATTTTCACCCACGCGAATTACACAGCCCTCAGCCAATTACTATAAAGACCGTGCCTTTGGGGGCGGGAAAGTATAAAATTTAGTATCACATGATTGGGATGACAAGCACCTCCTTTGTTCTGATAGGTCTGAAACAAGTCGAAATATCGTACACATCCAACAACTACACTGGACTTATTTACATCGTATTGACATGATAGGTAGGTAATTACATATTTCCTTCTGTTGTTATTTTTGATCTATTGGACGCTCGTTGGTCTTTTGTGTGTGTTGTTCTTTGGTCGAGGAAGCATTTTCTGAGAGTCTGTATCCAACTTCCCCCGAGTCAGCGAGCGAGCGACCGTGCGTGCCCCACAGTGACATTTTTTTGTGTATCTTACTTTTGTTACGACTATTATGTCAATCCTACCTTTGGTAAAGGTATTTTTTCTTCTTTTTGATAGAGTCCACCCAAACAAGCCGACTTGTCACAGTTTTAATTTTGCTACCACATTCGCTCTCTGTCTGTGTCGCCCACCCCTAGTGTGTGTGCGTGCGTGTGTGAATGACTAGCTCATCGTCTCCGTTGTAAACAGTAAACTGTTTACTAGCCACGACTTAGGTTTCTCTGCATTGACAGTTAAGCAGCAACAGAAACCGTATTTAATTTATTTTAATCTAATTATTGGACTGTTACTAAGCAAGTGTTTTGGTGAAGCTATTCTAGAGAATGATCGAAATGTAGCCGGTGCGAGAAAGAGGAGACAGGAAATTGCTTGTTCATCCTTTATCAGCAGAAGTGGGTGAGTCAGCACTCCACGATGTTGCGCCACAGTGCTCAGTGCATGACTTGACACCGCTTTCCCACAGTACACAGTCGGGAGATAAGCGCTTTTTACGGGTAAGGACACGTCGCCTACATCAGTGAAATGTCTTCATTATTCTATTCTTTTCGAATAAGCTAAGGCTAGACCTACTGATTATTAGACTCGTTACAGTGATTTTCATACTCTGGGCTGCAGTCCACATTCTTTGTCATTGACTTGCTAAATATCCCTCCGTGTCGAAGTGTTTACATGTTACATTCAGTTCTTCTCAGGAATTCAACACTTGAGTTACGTCATTATGTTGCTGCCATTGCTTTAGGTCGGGATGACAGAGGACCGCCTACATGTGTATTCACACATATTTACACTGTAAAGGCGTAAAATGTGTAAACTCCACTGCGGGTCCGGTGTTGTTGAGTATGGTGCATATTGTGGGTAGCCGTGATAGTGATTATTATTTGCTTACGATTCTGACAGACGTCGACCGCCATGCCTGTGGACAATCCCCGATCTTCCGTCTTCACATTCCAGTCAGCAGTTCACAGTGACCATGTGCTGCGCTGCTTAGATGAGCAGAGAAAGCGGGACATGCTGTGTGATGTCACGGTGGTTGTGGAAAGTAGAAGTTTTCGAGCCCATCGCTCAGTCCTGGCATCATGCAGCGACTACTTCAGTGCCCGCTTCTCAAGCCTTGGAGAGGTCTCAGCGGTTATCAGCTTGCCTGATGAGGTAAGACTAGTTCAGGTCCTGGCTAATTTAGAATCATCCAGTTGTTCAGTTGTACAATAGGCTGCGCTCTTGAATGTTTGGCTTTTCAGTACAGTGAACATGTTTTGATGATTGGTGTGTTTTGTTTTTAAGGTGACTGTAGGGGGGTTTGAGCCTCTCCTTCAGTTTGCCTACACAACAAAACTCCTGTTTACCAAAGAAAACATCCTGCACGTCCGCAACTCTGCCACCATCCTTGGCTTCAAGAACCTGGACAACTCATGCTTTGAATTCCTCATTCCCAAGTTTTTTGCCAGCACAAAACATTGCACACCCACGCCACGGCAGTCCAAACGGTGTTGTAAAGAGAAATGCTCGGATCCGAAAAAGGACACTTCAAACATAGACATAAATGCTGATACTTCCAAAACAACCTTAAACATGACACTAGATGAAGAGGAGCAGCAGACAGGAACTACTTCCACGCTTCTAGATCATCCACAGCATAGCTGTGCGAATGCTGGCCCGGATCTGAGCACACAGACGGACTACTCTCTTCTGTGCAAGTACCGCAAGTTTCAAATGGCTTGTTTGGAGGCTAGCGGCCCTGAGATGACCTCCCTATCACAAGCTCAAACAGAGGACGAGTGGCCCTCAACGTGTGTGCCCTGCACCAGTGGAGAGAACACCAAGGATCCAGAAGAGCCCACGTCGAGCAAATATATCCCAGTGACAGAGGGGCGTGACTTTCTCACCTCAGGTAACTCAAAGACTCCTCATTCCTGGGATGGTAAGGCCTCATTTTGTGGCGGCGAAACATCTGGGATTAGCAGTGGCGAGTCTGTGGGTCTCAAAAAGGTGAAGGTTGAGGAGGGGGCTGGTGGTGTGACAGTGGAGATGAAGTGCCTCCTGGAGGATGGGGAGAAGCCTTACACCACTAGTAACCCCAGCCCGACAGACCCAGAGAGTGTGCAGCAAGGGGAAGCTGTGCGAAGCAGCATCGAACAGGAGGTGGCAGAACACCTGGCAAAAGGGTTCTGGTCAGAGCCTTGCCCGTCATCAACAATGACGAAGCCCTCGGCTGCCCCCCTCCATTGGCTGGACCTGGGAATCAACAAGCAGCACTGCCCATTCCTTCTGGACGTGGGGGCAGTGGGCGCTCGTCTGCCCAACAGCGAGGAGCCCAACAGGGCCCAGGGCAGTCCATACCTCTCCTCCCAGAACTCGGGTGAGGAGGACTCAGACAGCCTGGACACTGAGGGGGACAGTGAATCCTACAGCAGCGAAAAGGCCTGCGAGGTAAATGGCTTCCCTAGTTCTTTATTCTGAATTGGCGGCTGTGTCATTGAACTTCCTGTTGTCTCGCTGCTGTTCCTGCAAAGGGAAGGCGGTTAGTCAATGGGGCCAAAGAGGAAGTTTTGAGTGCAGATGCCAGGCATCTCTTTGCGTTCCTCTATACACTCTGAAGGAAAGGCAGCAGAAGCTAAATGTAGTGGTTTCACTATGCAGGTGCAAAACCAACTATAGGTCCTCAGTTGTTCTCCCAAGTTTGGTCAGACAAGAACATCATTTTAGCCTTGTAGAGAATTCCTAGAAGCCTAGAAATTTAGACACACCCAAGTGGCAGCTTATGGAGGAGACCGTTTGAAAGATGATGTTGTCTGGCATATCAGGCTAAGATGTTATTTGACACAATGTTTTTTTTAGGTATGTGTCAAATGGAGTGTGGAGGACTGATGTACAGTGTGTGCATAATATTAATAATTATTTTAAAGTGAGAGACAGTACAATGTCCTTTCAAGAGGTGCTTCACAATCAAATGTATAGGCTTTAGGCTGTATACATATATATACTACACAACATTTCCAGTGATAATAGTCTCTGATACAAACTAACTACCCCCACACACCTTGACACTTGTAACTCATTTTCTCCACAATCATAGCATTTAGACATGAACCATCAGTAGGGTCAGGAACCTATGACTCATCCAATACCCATCCTGAGGAATTGTTGGATGCTGATTAATATCGGCGAGACATGCTATTTATGGTGTCTTGCTTCCCCAAATCCACCCACTAAAGTGTCACAAAGAATGGGGAAACAAACATGACTTCCTTGGAGACAAAGGTACAGAAGATGAGCTATCAAGAGGGTTGATGTTGGGTCTTTGTGTTTTAGTATTTAATGCAATGTTTTGAGATGCCTGGCTTTTTAACACATATTCATACTAGTAACCATGAGTTGTTCCTTTTCTCCATGTTGGGGGTTAAACATTCACAGGATCCAGTGGTGTGTGACCGCTATACTGGAGAGTTTGGCTGCAAACATGATGTGTTGTCCAAGCAGACAAATCTAATCATGCTTGAACTTTATCTCCTTGTCCCTGTCTCTGTCCCTGTCTTCTATCATTGTTGCACCCCTCGGCTGGCCCACAGCTCCCATTCTCTGTGGAGAGGATTGCGTCTCTGAGCCGCAACGACTTCCAGCAGATGCTGAAACTTCAGTATCTGACAAGAGAGCAGCTGGACTTTGTGCATGACGTGCGGCGGCGCAGCAAGAACCGCATCGCGGCGCGGCGCTGTCGCAAGCGGAAGCTGGACTGCATCCACAACCTGGAGTGCGAGATTGAAAAACTGGTTAGCGCAACCAAAGTTGGTCTATCTGTCTCTCTCCTGCTACATGAATAAAAAACTTCTCATATTTTAATTTGGATCAATTCAAAAAACTTTGAACAGGTCAGGTTGTTTGGAGTGTTGTTTTAGTTACCTTGTTAAAATGCTTGTTCAGTTCTTTGTGTGTTCAAGTGTGGTGTTAAATCTTAAATCTACCACTTGTTTCCTATCATTGTTTGACTTAACTAATGAGTGTGTATTTGTCTGTCTGTGTGTGCTTGACCTCCGCAGAGGACTGAGAAGGACAAGCTCACTGCTGAAAGAGACCAGCTGAACCATCAGCGTCTAAAGATGTGCCAGAGCTTCTCAGACCTGTACAAGAGGGTCTGCAGTGAGGCGGCCCTCAGGCCGGAGCAGCTCCAGGTCCTGGCCAAGTACTCCCCCTCCGCATGCCCACTCTTCGCCTTCCTCTCCCCGCTCAGCTCCACGCCAGGCCAGCCAGAGGTGCCACCCGAGACCCAGGACCCAGCGTCGGCCTGTTCCTTCGGCCCATCTCAAGCAGAAAGCTGCGGCGAATCTTCCAGCACCGTTGCCATGGTAGACGTGTCTGATGAGGGTCTGATGACACTGGGGTTCCTCGGGCAGCTCCCCGCCTCTGAGAAGAGTTTTGCGCCTTCCCCAGAGGGGGTTGATCTTGAGGCCTTCACCAGCATGCGTCCTGAGCCCATCAACAAACTCATCACAGACAAATAGCCTGCCACTGCCTACTGTTCAAATGTTTGTCTTGTCACAAACAACAAACCTGCAGAACAAGTGAGACTGCATAAAAAATATACTTTTGCAGACTGTTTTGCATATCTGCTTTACAATATTCCACAACATTTTTCATGAATGACATCACTACCATGGGTTTATATATGTATGGTTTTGTATCAATGCAATCTTTCTGTATGTTCATGTTTTGACAAAATTAATATTGTATGTTTATGTTTTGTGTGTGTGTGTAAGAGTGAAAGTGTGTTTGCATGTGTGCGTATGTGTGTGTGCTGTTTACTTTCTTATCATCTGTTCTCAATGTTCTCAATCACTTTAATTGCGATTCTCAGTACTGGAGAAGGTGACTGTGAAAGTGTCACACTCTGAGTCTCTCCTCCACTCCCCTTTTGTTTCTCATTCAGCCACAGACTCAGTGACTAGTCCTCTAGTCTGGGCTATAGGTGTCTCTTCCACTCCCCACATTGCCAGACAGTCTCTCAACTCATAACACCTCTTTTTCTCAGGGGCAAGAGCAGCATCACAGAGCAATTCCAGAAGCTTGACAGCTCTCCTGAAAGGAAATCTAAGTGACAACTACAACAGCAGCTAATATCAGATAAGGTTCTTGGGAAACACGGGACCAGGAGCTTATGACTGGACCAAGGTTTAGATGTTTGGTCGGTCAAAGTGAGTACATCTGCAAGAGCGTGTATTTGAAAGCCAGTGATCGAAGAATCCCAATCGTATTGATTGGACATTGGCTCAAGGTCTCGGTTAATAATCAAAATGTTTGATTATGCAAAGAAATGCACTTGAACTCAGTGCTGAGAAAACTAGTCAATTATGCTGTCAGAGCATAGGAGCTCTTAAAAACCAAACTTAATACATTGGTGCTGTTATTATCTGTTTAAAAAAACAGGTTGCTTTGTTTTGTTAATTAACCAGTCTTTTATATCAAATAAAAATTTTTTTCACGGTAAAATTGTTTTTTGTGTGTGTGTTTGTTTGAGTGTGTATGTGTTGGGTCCAAATAATAACTCACTTAAGACACAATAACAATGTAACAGATTCAAATGATTCAAATTACTATATTATAAAATAATATTATTATTATTTCTTTAATTAAACTTCATTACCTGAAAACGTTGTCACCTGAATTGTCTTGAACGTTTACACATTAGGTAAGCATTCAACACTTGCTGCAAATTTAGATCGTTTCCACAAAAAGACATTGGTTACAGTTGTTTGTGTAATTAAGGCTCAAGGTGGGGTCATTTCTTTAGATATTTTTATGGGGCTTTTTTGCCTTTATTCTGATAGGACAGTATAGATAGACAGTAAATGAGTGGGAGAGAGGGAAATAGGGAAGGATCGGCAAAGGACCTCAGGTCGGACACGAACCCGGGTCACCGGAGTCATGGTATGACGCCTTAGCCCACTGAGCACCCACGGCACCCAAGGTGGGGTCATTTCAAGCAAAAATATTAATGAGCGTTATGATGTTAGTTTATGGCTAATGCGATTTGTATGGTTTGAATTTAATGTAAGCTCAGTTCTTAATGTTATTAAGCTAGATTTCTATGTAGTAGAACCTATGCGAATCTGTTTGGAGTATTACAAGGAAAAAATCTTTTAATGGAAACTGCAATATCAGAGAACAGACAATTGCAACAAAGTGACCTTTACAATATAAGCTGCAAGGATTGCTTTGTCTGGAAAAGGTGTGACCTATCACAGTTTGACATTCATGAACGTCTTTCTTGATTGGCAGGAACTTTTGTGATCTATATACCCCCACCCCTCTACCCCTCTCTTCAGGAGGTGTGGCAGATCACTCTACCAAGGCAGTAGGGTGAGGTAAGAGGTGAGTGTGTGTGTGTGTGTGTGTGTGTGTGTATGCTCTGTTTATAGGCAGAAGGTGTGTGGTACAGGTGAGCTGTACTTCCTTATCATGCAGTAGACTGTTACTCAGGCTAGAGATAAGAGTGTTTGCGAAGCAGTGGAACATTTGTGCAACATTTGGCCTTGTCCAGAATAATAAAGCTCAGCGTATCTCACAGAGACACGTGGAGTCGCTGATTTGTTCTTTGACTGTCACTGTTCTTTGACTTATTGCTTTCACTTGGGTGATTTTGTTATATCACACATTACAATGAACATACTGACAGAGATAAACATTTAATTGCCAGATGTCATGGAAAAAAAAACATTCCATGTGGTTGATGCCTGAAGTGGACTGCCACCAGGGGGCAGTGTTCTGCAAAGATTCTGCACCTTCACTGGGTACAAGTTCTGTCACTGTCTATATAGGCATAATCAGGTGAGTGTTTCACGTCATGTATATTGCCTACATACGGGGCACACAGCAGGGTACACAAAAGAGATTAAACAAGAACATTACCATAGCTTGATTTTTTATACTGAAAGACTGGCAGGTTTGAAGCATTTTACATAAAATTATGTAAAATACTGATTAGGGTAATTATTATTCAAAAGCAGATTTTTACCTTTAACTGCAAAATAGTTAGGCTGTGTACCATAGAAACTCATCTAGGTGTGCACCTCTGCTTTTTATGGTGTCTTTTTTAACTCAGCGTAAACCAGCAATTATATAAAACCAGCTTAGCCCACAGTGAGTTGTAAAGTCATTGCACCTGCATTATAAAACTGCAATTTCACAGCTAGTGGATTTATCCACTGTAGGCTTGATTGTGTCCACATGCGCAAGTGTCTTTGTCTGTCTCGTTTCCATTAAATTGTAGTGATCATTTTTTTCTGTAACTGGGTTGGTGGGCAGATTATGACAGTGGCTTCTTCACAGTGGCCTAAAGCAGAGCATATTTATGCATTTGTGAGCTCTCTGCTTGCATGTGAGTCCACTGGCTATCCACTTAGGCACGGGAGGTACCGAGAGGAAGCTGCTCCCAAAGCCTTTTATTGTATATAGCTGATAGATTGCAGTATTAACTGTGACATAAAGTCAAATATATAGAGACATCTGATAGCAAAGCATCACGTATTGAGAGAATTGACCTTGTGCGACTAGAGATCTGATCAGAAGGCTTAATCCTCATGCTTCCATACACATTCAATAGGCAGACAGATGTCTGCTATACTCCCAATGCAAAAGTCAGAAATGGAAAACCTTTTTAAGCAGCTGAGAGGGAATGTGATGCCTATCCATTCCTCAATGTTTACAATAAATATGAGAGGGGGGGGGGGGGGGTGCTAATTGCAAGTTAAAAATTCTACAAGAATGCAGTCAGTCTTTGCAGTCAGTATTTACAGACAGGCTTTCTTCGTATAGTGTTACCTTGACAAAAATTGACGGGGAAGTGTGTGACAATATGGTGACGGCTCTCCTCTCCCATAGGTTGCTACAGGTGAGCTCATCAGAAGTAGGAGGAAGTATTCAACAGAGGAGCCCTGAGGTCAGAAACACGTAATCCATGGCCTCATTCATGAGAGATTAAAATAAAAAAAAAAAACTGCTTGGGTTTTGATTAAGAGTTATGGGGTTAGGAGATTAAAGAGCAAGCAAACGGCATTACAGCGGTCTAAAACCCAATCCCAGAATTAATCAGAATAGCAAAAAAAAGAAAGAAAGAAAGAAAAAAACCTTAAGCTGACGTTACATCGTGAGATTAAGGAAGAGCTTTCTTGAATTTTTATTTTCATTCTCCTTTACCCATTCTATGTGGAGTCATTTTGCTCTGACAACTCAGGACGGTCTCCATTTTTACCTCTCTGTAAATATGCTGATAAAAGAGTAGATTTATATAGCATATTACAGTATATGAATGTATATACATCAATATGTAAATATTACACAGAATGGGAAGGGTTTATGCTAAAGATGGATGTCTTGGATGTATAACAGTACTATGAACCATAGAAATACCAGAAATGTTTTCAGTTAAAATTTGCCCTTGTGTGTGGTTGTGGACCATAGAGTTCTAGGAAGCCGGATTTGTGATGGATTTATCTTTTTAGGTCATATAATATTTTTCTTTATATTTTACCGTCAAGGGAATCCTTCATGGATACACATAAAAACTGTGAAACATGTGGGGAATTAAGACAACATTTTGCAGTTTACTGTGCAGAACTCTCTCTTTGTACTGAATCAACACAAGTTGAACTACTCAACATTCTTTCTCATTTTGAGAACTTGCCAAATTCCATCCCTTTATGAAAGTGAATGGGATTTTCCTCAACTCCCTAATGCAGTCAAAATAAGCTTAAGCAGTGTGTATCTGTGTGTGTGTGTGTGTATGAATCCCCTATCCTGGTCATCCATGAATATATGCTTACAATGTTACTATTCCCAGGATTTTCTTTCCTTCTAGGAAAAAGTCAAAGTTACTGTATCTCCCACCTTACCACACCCGTCCAACCCAACCCAACATAACCCAACCTCACCCCACCCAATCTCCAGCCCTTTTTTTCTGTGGTGTGGGGGTAAGTGGCAGTGGAGACATCACTTAGTGAGTTAGGATGAATCTAATAAGTCCAATACATTGAGGATGGCTCTTAATCTCCCTCGACCTGGAGCGTGGGGCTTTAGTTAATAGGCCACCCACCCAGCCGGCCTAACCCCTGCCCCTGCCTCATCCCACTCTCCCCTGCCCCTACCTCCCACCCCCTTCTGGGCCAAGGGCTCAGAATCCCCCCTCCCCCACCCTACGGTAAGCCATGCAGCTGGGGGGAGGCTAAGCACCGCTGCTGCCTCTGCTACTGACATCCTCCACCCCTCTTCTCCTCCGCCTCCATGCTGCTCCTGGAGCCGGAGGTCAGAGGAAGGAGACAGGCAGGAGAGGGGGGGAAAGCAATACAAAATTCTGGTCATGTTCTGGTCAGGTTTCTTCTTTCTTACGGCCCGGCTGAACCGCTTGAATGCTGTTTGTTGCCTCAGCTAACCGATCATTTTGTGCTCGAGTCAAACATGAGCGATACGAAACATACAAAAAAAAAAATGTGCACCACACCAATAAAAGAGATAAATCAAAATGAAGCCAAGGTAGGACCGAATGATCAATCAGTCAATCCCTGCAGAGACATCCATTCAATCTTTATGCGAAGCAGACAGGTTGTCTAGAATGCACTTTGCACACACAGTGTCCAAGTCTGTTTATCATTGTTTTGACTTATTTATGTACTTCTGTCTCGGCGGCGGGCCCATGGGTTGTGGTGTGAGACTTGGCCTTGAATATGTGAGCAGAACTCCGGAGCCAAGGGGTCTGTGGATCTCACACACACACACACACACACACACACAAACACATGCACATTGAGATGGTAGGCTAGGCTGTGTGCCATTTCTGAAACCCCATTATCTATAACCCAGTATTTGTCTCCGGCTTAGTGCCTTCCATTCTGTCTGTGTTATAGACGGCCCGAAGTCCCACCTTGAGTGTACGGAGCCTGGGGCGCGTGTTTACTTGGGCTTCTGCACATCATGAGCATGTGGTTTTCTGCCGCTAATGGGGTCAGAGGGGCCATGTATGTGTGTGTCTTCACCAGCTGCCAGGGTTACGAACTACCATCCCAGAACGAGAAATGGTGGGTGAAGTCAAAAACTTCACGCCGAGGTATTGCATTCAGTAACACTATGACATGCCCAGTGACTCCATTCCATTTCATTCCATTTATGAACAAAACTTTGTGAACTTCGAAAAAAGTGATAATCGACAGTGTGGTGAATATGTCTAGAAGGTTTGAAAGAACATGGTTCTAATGTTCAATAAAATGTGGCAATCCATGGATTCACAATGTATCCAATAGATGTATCCTATCATCCTATCTGCCTTGACAGGTCAACGCAAGGCTTCTTCAAAACAAGTCCAGGTAAATCCTACCTGACAGCCATCTGTGTCTCTCTCTCACCCAGAGCAAATGAATGTAACTCACGCTGGGATAGCCAGAGGTTTGGCTCTCCCTTTAAAAGGGCCACTAATTGACTCCCTGCAGTGGAACGGCTGGTCAGGCAGTTAGCAAGTCTCAGCTCCGTTCTGAGCCTCAAACCCCTACCTGACTTGGTTCACCTTGCTGCCACCTTCTCTCACGCTTGCTGTCAGGAGCAGAAACATGCCCAGCGGCCAGAGGCCGGCCAGCGGACTAAATAACGGAAAAGCCGTCTGCCCCCATTTGCCGCGACATGCTCGGTCGTGCCAGTACCCCTCCAGGTGGCGATGTGCTGCTCTGTGCCGACTCACCTGGGACACTCACTGGGATACATCTTGACTTTCACAGACATGAGCGTGTTTTAAAGCAACATAGAAAACAGCCAATATTTTAAAGAGCTCACATTCTTTTGCTTTTGTCACAAGGTATGTCAGTCATAACCTTGTGTTCATCGTGAACTTTTTAGAGAGGGACTGGGAGAAAGTTCAATATTTGATGGCTTAGTCCTTTTTTACTGCAGTGCTCTCTACCTCTTTTTCTCAGTCTGTGAACGGCCGCTCTGTGAGGTTATAAAGAGACTGGTGATGTGGTTGGTCACACACAGTCTCTGTTGGAGATGAAGGCAGTTCTGGGTTCAGACGTGATTGCTATGGGAATGGCAGCGTGACAGAGCAGACAGTGTTACGGGAAAAAGGGGCCGCCAGGGTCAGTGAGCGAGGCGGCCAGCCGATATTGTCCGGCGGCCATGGTGGCCCCAATCTGTGACAAAAGGGCACAGCATTCACACAGATGGGCGAGGGTGCGACATGCTGCTCCATCGCTGTCTATCTCTTTCGCTCACTTGCTTGCCATCTCACTTCTTCCTCTCCCCTATCTCCCCTATGCTCACTCACTCACTCACATGCTCACACAGAGCAAAAATTCCCCTTTGGTGGAAGAAAAAAAAAAAAGTACTGTCTCCCCCTGAGTGCTGCCATGTCAACACCATTGTCATAGTAACACAGTGAAGGTAACCTTCAAGACACGAAGGAAATTAAATTTGTTTCCTGCTCTAGCTGCAGTCTTCCTCTCCAAAACCTACAAACTATCTGCAATAATATCTGGGACTGTGGGGTGGCAATGGCAATAATTTGCATTGGTAATTATCAAATGACTTCCGAGGAAGATGAAACATCTGATGACTTGAATAAATAATAACTGACTGACTGAGGGATGAAGGGAGGCATATTTGTAATTCTTAGGAGGCCATCTGCATTCTAGTAGAAATCGCTTGTCCACATGGTGACTAAGACATAGCTTTGATTGCTAATGAGAAATAAGAGGCATCAAACGAGTTTTCCCATTTGTGCTGTTCTCATAAGACACCACAAGGGAGAGACTGACACGTAAGCTAGGCCCAAACTACCTCCCAATGAGACGACTAACAACACACTATAGATGAAACACAAAAATCTGTTCATGGGCTTACACGGTGGCTGACCAAGCTTTAAATGACTCGTTAACTCATGAACTCATGGCAAAAAGCACCATATGATGGTAGGCGTCTCGTGTAAAAAGTAGGCCTACTGTGTAAAAAGTACTCTGTGACTGTAGGCTTCTTCTTTTCCTCCATAAGTCGTTCCTCCATCTAGCCAACTTTAGATTGGCAGACGGTCCTCATTAACACACAACCCCAGAGTAAAGATGTCTGCTTCTCAAACTGTCAGTGAGGAGCACAGAGACATATACTTGGCTATCATCAACCATTTGCTCAGCCTTAATGAATGGCCAAGAGGACGCTGCGTCGCCGGTGTCAGGCATCGCCGGAGGTCTCTGATGGAGGAAATGCTATGTCAACTAATTACGTAAGCAGTGAGGGAGTGGGGGTAACCCGGGCTCACACGCTGGTGTAGTTTGGGACCATGACACTTTTTAATCACAAACATTGAAGAATAGGAACAGACAAAGATTAGTATTGTAAGTTTTGTAATTCTTAAAGATCTACTTTGCCTTGTTAAGGAAAACACACCCATGTGTACACACATGAAATTGATTATATTCCCCCACCTTGTCTCTGTAGGCACTGTGTGCATATATCAGACTGCCTTGTCTGAGGTTTTCTAGGCAAGTATAGCAGTGGCAATCGGTGCTGATTGCTGATGACCTTTATCTATGATGGGACTCTAACAGCAATTGATTTACTGCTTGAAGCGACTGGTGCTGTCTTAGACTGCAGAGATAATGCAGTCTCACATTTTCCTACAAGCTAGAGATGTTAAGAAAACCAACATGAAAAAAGATATGGGCAGGTAAAAGAGTTTGGCTCTAGACTGAGACATTTTGTTCACTTTTTCTTCCCTCATACAGTTGCTACGCATATTAATATGTACATAATTTGTTGTTATCATAACCCAAAATGTTGGTTTCAGTCATGCAAAGAACTTTAAGCCCAGTTAAGTTTATCTACAGTGAGTTCTTGCACCAGGCATCATATCAATCAAATTTAATTCGTAGCCGACACCGATGACAACTAATGCTGTCTGAAACTGATATGAAATTCTTGGCTATGGCCTTGAGGATGTGAGGTCTGCTGAAGCATGTCATCCTGGTATTTAAAGCATAATGAAATGCCAACCAGTTCCTTAAAAAATCCAGGTTCAGCGTTATCTGTAATCAACAGGGTGGATCTCTTTATCATATATAATGTGTCTGCTCCTGGGATAACACATGTCCAACAAGGGTGACTCATTACCCACTGAGCAATTATGGAAAATGATGGGAAACTATATTATGGAAAATGATGGAAAACTATATTAATGAAAAAACAAAAATGAATTGTCATGATGTATGTCATGAATAGTCACTGTAACAAATACTGGGATGCTGCAAGGAGTCGTGCTTAAGTTTGCTTTTATCTTTCATATGGAAGAAAAAGCTCCAAAGCTGCTTTGAAGTGCAGTTGGTGCAGAACAGCCTACATTTCAATGATCTCTGTCATTCTGAACTCATCTCTCTCTCTCTTTCACACACACATACACACACACACACACATACATGTATGTGCATATCACTCATGACGTACATAAGAAACTGAGATCTTATTTTGTACATTCTGTCACATTGTGAAATTTGTTAGATGCAAGACCAGAAAAATGAAGGTGCTTTGCAGGCTATAATAATGCAATTGCTGCCTGTTTCCAATCACCAAAATTCCCAGGATCAAACATGGCATGAATGAATCACAGCAAATAAAAGCAGCTGCAAATGTATTACTGTCTGTGGCTAAATTATGGATGTGCATGTTCTTCTTTCACATGAAGACCTGCTGCATTTCCAAAGAGTCTGGGTGACAGTTAAATGGTTCAATTTCATTTCTGTGTACACCATTGGAAATGAATGGTCAAAAACTTGATGCGGGTTTTGGGTTGAGTCAGACTAATATATAATATACACCTGAAACATATTCATTTAACACACCTGTATATCTGTCCAAAGCACATCATATTTTCTTATATTCTATATTATTTATATTTTATGTATATCATAGCTATCCCTTATCCCATTGCTCCCTATTAATTTGTACATATTTATCACCAACTCACTGTACTGTATATTGTCATTTAGTGTATGTTTGTATAACTTGCATTTCCTGCTCTTGCACCTCTGATACATGCTACACCACATTTCTCCATCCTGTATTTATACATGTGTAATGACAATAAAGTTTAATCCAATAGAGTCTAATCCAATTAATCCAATTAATCTAATGGAGTCTAAGTGAGTTACTGTAAGTGAAGGCCAGATAAACAGTGAAAAGTTCGCATTTTCACAGCCTTTAGAGGAGTCTGTCCTAAATCAGCAGACAGGTATCTCAAGGACACGTGTCAAATGATCACATGCTCTCACACAGAATTATGTAAAAGACTCAACAAGTAAATCAAAGCATGTAGAAGATCTAGCTACGCTAGCAGCTGATGGAAGGCACTGAGTCAGTCCTTTTCTGTTGTATTCAAAAGTCGTGCCGGGCTTGCTAGACATTTAAAAGAACCATCTTCCACTTCATGACAGAAGGAGACATTTTACAAATTAAATGGAACTCATTGCTACAATCTACTATATTTACACAAATATAACAAGAAAACACAATGCATAAGGATGACAGATTTGGAAAAATGTAAAATATTTGTTTTATTTTGAAAATTGTAGGACAGCACGAAAAAGATAAGTCGTCATAGAGTGGACATCTATCCCTCTTTGAACTCCCATATTCTTTTCACATTTTGGTCGTTAACAACAAAAATGAGATTCTAAGCAAGTACATTGAGAGAACTATGACTTGTTATAAGTCCAATGCTTCAAAGCAAAAAAATAAACAAACAGATACATTAAAAGAGGACATTTAATCAATCAATAAATAAGAAATACTAAACAATATATAAATGAATACTTAGCATCAGAGCAGTTCATCAGGGAACAGCTGTGATAGTTTGTGGGACGTAGTGTCTATGTGACGGTCTCTTTCCTCAGCACTCGTTTTGGGTGGCACAGGGTGCTGGCCAGTCCGGCCCGTCCTCGTGCCCTGGCTCGCCTCTTGGCGCCACGGTGGCACCTGAAGGAAATGCTCAGCTCCTCCATCACAGCACTGAAAGAGACACACTGTCAAGGAGAAGACAAGAAAGAGCACCCCCATGAGCCTTCACACGTCCGTGGGGGCCTCGGCCTCGACCGCACGACATGACACGACATGATACCACACAAACAAGGTTGGGAGGGCAGAGGGGAAAGTGAGTTACAGGAAGAAAAAAGGGGATTGGGGGGCTGTGACCTTTAACCCAGTAAGCACAAAAGGGTCATCTAAGATCGTGTTAAGAGAGAAAACTAGACACAAGATTTTTCTCCTTCTCTAAGATAAAAGGCTCTTTAATCCCCCAGGTTTTTATTTGTCGAAGAAAAGTACGAGAGTAATATTTCAAGTGAAAACCTACTGTATACAGCCGCTTCACATTGACGCTTTTGCATTTGAAAATGTATGCAGACTTGTAAGAACAGAGGGAGAAGAGTTTGTTTTGAACAAAATCACTCTCAACCTCTTTTCTCATCTCCTTTTGATATTTCCTTCAAATAATAATAAAAAAAATGAAAATCCATGAAAAATGCATACAAAAAATACCAAGGTTCAAAGAAGAATGAAAGCACAAATGTGTTTTGTGCTTCTGGAATGAAATGAGTGAGAGGCCACTGGAGTGTGAAGAAGCCCTATTTCAATCTCTCTGACCTCTGCACCCAATTGGCTTCTAATGGGGGTTACCACTCCTCTCCTCTCTCCTGACCCTGCTCCTCCTCTCCTCACCTCTCGTTTCATCGCATCTTATCCCTCACTTTCCCTCCCCTCCACCTCTGCTCGCTGCATTTTGTTTTTTTACCTTGCAGCTGGACAACAGTTTATCAGGACCAAGTGTGCGGGAAAATCTTAAAGTGCCCATAGAATGTCAAACCACATTTACCTTGTTACTATACTTACAGTATCCTATGTACCATAGCAAAACTTCAACCGCCGTCTTCCGCCTCGTTCTACATGTAATTTTCAAGCTAGAAATGGCCGGGCTGAAAAAGGCTAATCTGAAACTAGTTTTTTTGACGTCGGCAGCACTAAGATACACCTCCTATATTTGCATGGTCCAACCAAAGATCGTTTGGAAACGTCTCTGGTCCAATCCCCTGTTGCTTCATTAATTTGCCAGGGGAGGCGGGAATTACTAATATTTTCGTTCTAAGCCTTTTAAATGAGCCTGTAAACAACGCGCTAGCAGTGCTCCTGGGTCACTTTCAGCCGCAGAAATTTGCATTCGCTATTATTGAGGCTCAGAGAACAATTTATGATGGTCAAAAAACTTGTTCTATGGGCGCTTTAAGCACCACAAACTGATCACTGTTGTATTTTAATAGTGAATTAAATTATATTAAATATTGCTTTATAGATTACAAACCCAACATTGTCATTTGTGCAAGGTTCCCACACCTTGGTTAACCAATTTTCTTAAATTCAAGGACAACACAGATGCCTCACTGGCGCTGGGGGGAAAAACGTGTTTATCATTGGTTCCCACTTTTTTGTGAACTGAAATGCTCTATAAGGGCAGCATGTGTGCAGCCGCAGACTGACTTTGCCCGTGAAATTGAATGTAGCGTTACAGGTAGTATGGGTGGGCCCAGGCTACCACTGAATATGTTATCAATTAACAATTGTAATAATATTTATAGGTTACATTCATATACAATACATGCTTTGTCATGTATTTAGTTCTATATCATTTTACAGAAATATTTGCATGATGGGGTCTGTGATCTGTCTCTTCCCAGAAAATTTTGAGGAAAGTAGATTCCTGCATTCAAGTGCATTTAAAATGGTTACAGCTTACTTAAAAGAGGGAGGCTAAACTAACTGGCTCCTACATTCTTATAGATAGTTCACTTTTATCTGAAGAAGACTAAAGGTCTTCAGTCTTCAGAGCATGCATTATTTAGTGTCACTTTACACTCACTTCAGTCACTTCAGTCATCTCTTAATGGACATTAGGCTGTGGTAGAAAGTCTACACCACACAACTGGTGGTGGCAAAATAATGACGCATGTAAAATGGATACAAAACTGCCAAACCAGCAAAAATACTCAAGGACTTTCAAGGACAGTGTCTTTTTATGACTATTTTCAAAAACCTTCCAGGGCCTTGAACTTATTTTTTCAGAATCACAAACTTTCAAGGATTTCAAGGACCCGTGGGAACCCTGTTTGTGTGTAGTTTCTGAAGACATTCACAAAGGCATTGTTGTGACTTTCCTGATTTAATCAATTTGAAAAAGCGCACCTTCAAAAGCCTGACCCAGCCTTTTTAATGTTCAGCCTATATGAAATGTTTGACCTTTACTGCAGCATTTCTTTAAGATCTTAAGATGATTTCTTATGATCTGGGGGACTTTAGTTTGTTGCCCTGGCCTGCAGGTGTTACTCTGCCCCTCCCTGATGGACCTTTGATAACGGGTGTCTCACTAATTAGCGAAAGGCCAGAATAACAAGATAAATTCTGCCAGCACAGCAGAACAAAAACTTGACATTTGCAGAATCTTTCACCTCTATGCTTCCCCCAGCACTTTTCATGCCTCTGTAGTCCTTTGTATGTCTGCAATTTGCTCTGAATATGTGATTATAATCAGAGAACATAACTGTCCTTTTGAGATATACTACAACATGGGAAGGATGGATACCATAAGAATACTGTGGAATGGAGAGTTCGACTCAACAGTAAATACTCTATTTTTCTGTCCTAAAAGGTCAGGGAGAGTTGGCCAGGCCAAGGTTTGAGGAAAACAGCAGTGAGCCAAAGCAAGGGCCGTTTAAGGACAGAGGCGAGGCCAAGGAATGACAAGAACAGAGCTTGCAGTCAGAGGTGGACAGGTTAAGGGCATAAAACAGCCTGCTATATTTTGGCCATCATACACAGATAAAGCAGATTCCATCCACTCTGTGATGTGTTAATGAGTCAACCCACACTTAACTGTCTAGACTGTGTGTGTGTGTGTGAACTAGTACAGCGCCCACCTCTGTCTGCAGGCATGTACCCAGAGCCTCACAAACCTACTGATTAGCGTAAGCGCGTGCAGGCTGCCAGTGGAGGCGGCTAGCGGGATGTCAGGTCGTCTCCGAGGAGTCTGCCGCTCTCTAAGTCCGTGGATAGAGAGGTGTCTGAGGAGGAGATGGAGGGGTGCCTCTGCAGCTGCCGCGACTGCACCCCGTAAAAGAAACAGAAGGCCTGACGCATGCAGAGCAAACACAATGACAAAATACACGGAGGCAAGGTTAACATGCAAACACGTAACAGAAGCAATGTGAGCAAGAAAAAGAAAAGAGTGGAGTAAGACAGCAAGACAGGCAGTCATGCATGTGTGACACAGGTGCATAACACCCAACACCAACCACAACACACTATTTCGTCATGACATTTTTGTCCAAAGCAATGCATGGATTTCAATGGAAAAAAGCACTTGTTAAAATGTAGTTAATAAAAGGTAAAAAACGAGAAAATAATTTCTGTATAAAAACGACGACACTAATGAACAATAATGTCTTCATTGCCAAACTCATTAAAGAAACTCCCTGAATTATTATGACAAAGATTAATGAGGCAATTGGGAAGTTGAATAGCAACCTAAATAAGCTTTCAAAGGGAGCGAGGCAAAGCCTGTCATGGTCACCTTATGAATATAATGGAAACATCCCATCATTTTACCACACACATGGCAGGGTGAATGGGTGTAATCATTTAGAACGTAGAGTGGCTGCAAAGTCATTTTCATTTCACTTTTCTTGAGCTGTGCAACCAGACTTGAGCATGTGTGAGCAGGAGCTGAATTTGCATTAGTCTGCCCCTACACAGAAACTATTAGGACATACATTTTCACAGAAATAAAGAGACTGAATTATATAAGCCATGTTCTTCCTTTAGAGGTTCAATGGACGTGTAGACATTGTTTGCTAAGGTCTACTTCACTCTTCATGGCCACCCAAGATCTCTCAGGTGATGTATGAGCCTGCGAGGATCAAAAAACTGTTGTCAGGCACTCACCTCCTCGATGTCCGAGTTCTTGCGTGCTTTGTAGATGAACTCGCCTATGGCCACAAACACGGAGAGCACGAGGCCGGCAGCCAGCACGATGAAGATGCCGCCGATGTTCTCCACACCCAGGGCGTTGGCCTCCTTGTTGTCCTCCTCCGGGCAACCGTTCCCACGCCACCACTTCTCTTTCATCATGTGCAGCTTGCCCTCCTCCTGAAGCTGCAGGATGGCAATGGTTATCTTATCTCTGTAAGGAGACCCTGAGGAAAAAGAGAATCTTAATGTGGGATTTCATATACTGGGATGTGTAAAGCAAGGACACCGCTTTTACAGTATCTAATAATCATAATCAGATCTAATGTATGTACATTTTTCAAATGTCTGTCAAAAGGGTTTCTGAAACATTGGAGTTCTGGCAACCTTGGAGTTGGTGGAGGTCAGTGAAGTTCTCCAGTCATCTAACATACAAGTACATCACAAGCGAAGGGTAATGCATAGTCTTTAGACAGTTTCAGTCACTGCGATCACAGTGATGAAAGGGTTAACAGTCTCTTATTGATGTATGAAATGCATACACAGGGAGGACACAGTCTAATGCAGATCTAGACGCAGGCTCAGTATTACACTAGCCACATTAAGCCTCATGGCTTTGATCAACAGAGCATGTTAAAAGCATATCTTATCTCTCTGTCAGTGCTTGGATTACTGTGTACTGGCCAAATCATCTTATGGAAATGGAAGAGATGTTGTGCATTAGTGTCACACTGTTGCCCGCGATTAAGAGTATGGGAGTTGAGTGGACTGGGGAAGTCAACTGACAACTGACTCTGTCTGACTTTTCCGACCACGGCTGCATGTTTTAAAAATGTCCCGACACAAAGTAACTTGACACGCTTTGAGTGTTTGAGTGACAGCGCTGACGTGCTTTCAGTGTAGAATGTCAGCTTTAATCCAAGAGGTTGAAGAAAATTATGATGAGCCATCTTTGATACTGTAATACTATTTCTTATTCATTAAGAATAAGGTGGTTTTATTCATGGAGCAGCGGGGAGCAGACAGGAAACGAGATGCCGAACGGGTCATTGGAGAGGCAGAGAAAATCCTCAGGTAAGAGTGCAGTGTTCTAGAAGATATTGGGCGAGACTTGGACCCATGTATTTTTTTCTTAAGATATTTTTTGGGGGTTTTTGCCTTTAATCATACAGGACAGTAAAGAGTGACAGGAAACGAGAGAGAGAGATGGAGTAGGATCGAGATATGACCTCGGGTCGGATTCGAACCCGGGTCCCCGGATTGGTGCTTTAGCCAACTGAGCCACGGCGCCCCCAACTTGGACCCATGTATGGCATAGGATGCAAGGCTCTGGACCTGTATGTGGGTCCTTGAACAGCATGCGCTAGGGGATGCTGGCACCCAAGAGGGTTGAAGCTGAGCCCAGATCTTTGCTGGCACTGTGCCCATGTAGCTCCCCTGTCAACTCATTCTCCAAGCTCAGACATTATTGGACAGTTGACTGGCATGCCGGGCCAAGGTCATCTCAGGTGTGTTTTATCATTAGTCCACAACACATCCAGCAGAGTACATGTCTGGAGTGCATTCCAGATGGTTGCTTCTGGGAGTAGTTTACTGAAACTCTTTAATATGCAGTCCAGAGTACATATAAGTTAAGGAGGCCATAATTAGGCAGAAAAAAAACAATAAATCTTTGAGACAGGCAGTAGTAATTTGGCCAATTAATGAACAAAAGGCCAGTATAAAGACATAAATCCCGCCAGTATGGCGGAACAAAAAATTGTAATTTGCTGAATGTTCACACATATGCTTAGTAGAATAGGGTAAATACTGTGTAAAGCCAGGGTAGGTATGACGTCAGCAAGTCCTGTTTCAATGAACTGCTAAAGAACAGGTAAGACTGATTTCAAAAGCCTGTCAAGCACTGGAGCAAGATTTCCAAAGCAAACCACACCATTTGTCATACAGGCCAGTTATAGTTGTAGCATAGGCATGTATGACTGCCCATTAAACAGGGTCACTGGTGTTAACTGGTGATCTGCTGACATAAGGATGCACTGTGATACACAGCTACAGTCTCTGCTCCAAAAATGACAAACTGCATACAAACATACTACAAAAGCACCACAAGCCAATAGCTTTTAATGTCATGCAAACTGAGCATACTATTAAAATGCTTATTGAGGCCAAAAATTACAGCTTTATAACTTGCACTAGAGGCATTGAAGGTAAACACTTCCTGGTGATGTCTGTGACCAATCTGTAACTTGCAGACTGTATAAAAATGTCTGTTATAACAGTTAATGTAATATATTTGCAAGCCCATGAATTTGAAGAGCTGCATGTCTTCATTAAAACTCATGTTAGACTATCTGGCTGGTTTGTTTGTGATGTTGGTCGGTCAGCCATCACGATATGACGATGATATTGTCCACTGGCACAACCCTACTAAAATGGCATCAAAATATTTGACTATACTTAACTACATAATTACGCCATTCCTTATCTGAGACCACCATTATCTGACCCCCACCACAATATGACAGCTGTCACCACTCACTTACCAATGGGGGTGCCTACACCATAGCCCTTGGAGTCAATGAGTCCCCCGACCTGCGTGAGATTGCAGTTCCTCTGACTGATGTATTCTATACTGGTGGACTCCATAAGCAGGGCGTAGTCGGTGGTCAGCACGCGCGTGATGCCCTCGCGGTTGTTCTTCACCAGCGCTGTGTTCTTACGGCTACTCATGAATGCCCACATCTTCTCATAGGTGGAGATCTTGGATTTCTGCCAACAGACAAGCACAATAAATGAGCAATGGTACAGTTAACTGTAGGATGATGGATGATGGATTGTAGCTCAACCTCATAAAACCATTGATGCAATCTACACCTTGACACCAACACGCATCTGTCCAGCCTATGGACCTTATCAAGTGGGGACCATCCATTACTGTACCTCTGTTCTCAAAGTAGCACAATACTAGGCCAAACCCCACAAGCATTGCTATGACTTAGTAGTACAGAGTGCATTCATCGGTCAGCATATAAAAATGATCTGACTTGTGAACCCACCGAGGCTTACGCCATAGAGTCACATCTACAGCATTTGGCATTACACTATTAATCTAGTCATATGAGAAGACTAAGGTAGGACGGATCAGGCCCCTCTGTCAGCGTGTCAGGAGGTGGATGGGTAAAGGAGGGAGGTTGGGGGCGGGGGGGGGGGGGGGGGAGCAGGGAGGACAGATGCGAGCCAAATCTCTCTCCGCTGATTCCATCTGGATGTCTGAAGACGCCAGAGGCCCCTGAACGACAGGACAGAATAATCACACACTAAGCTAGAGAGGAGAGTAATCACACGTCCTTCTTCCTTTCTCTCTGTCTCGCTTTCTCTCTCTCCATTACACACACACACACACACACACACACAAGCCTGAGCACTAAATACAGGGACTATTTAATGCTCCACAGGTTTGTTTGCTAAGCCAGAGGAAATAAAGGCGTTCAGAAAGCGTATGGGGAAGGATGCAGTCTGCAGTGCCATCAGAGAGTCTTAGCCTGGTGGTGGAAGCACTGATTTCACCCACATACTGGAAGACTCTTTTCCTTGTACAGTCATTAATCCAATCTGATTATTTTACCATCTATGAGTATGATAGCCAACTCAGAAATAAAAACTTAAATACATGTAAATAAATTACTTGTAATGTGAGAGAATGTACTATTGAAAACTTTTTTATTTAATGTCGGATTTGAGCACCATCATTTCCTCTGTACCCAGTTTGACAGAGGAGAGGAGATGAAAGCAGATCAATATTTTCTTTGAGAACCCAGTGACTCACACTCACACTTACACTAGTGCACCCCGTGGATTTCATAATGCTCTCAAAAACTCTTTCTAAGCGCTGCTCAAATTTTCATAATTCTTTAACAGCGTCTTAGAAAACATTCTTCAGCCCCAGGGTTGTCATTGCAGTCTCTTCGCTTTGGAAATTTTTTTTCACATTCAATTACTTGTCATCCCTAAGGCATCGGTGTAGCTGGTGTGAGATTGAAGTTCCCATCGTGCACACTCTTACCTTGAAGAACGTCATTGTAGAGCCGTCCCTCACAGCGCCGTATTCGATTTTAGTCTGCTTTGCCAGGTCGTCGGCAGAGGCGATGGGTGAATCCATTCTTTCGACGGTCAGAAAAGCAGCCAAGTTGGCAGTGTAAGAGGATATTATAATTAGGGTGAAGAACCACCAGATCCCTCCAACAATTCTGGTGGAGAGAGCCTTAGGCATCAGCTCGGAGCCTGTCATGACAGTAGCAATGGGTCTCAGTTAGGACATGGAGACAGTTAGACAGGCATGGCCACAACTTGACACTCACATGGATGATTTTGACCACAAGAAAATAAATACACACAAATTCACAATGCAAACACACACCAAAACACACACACACACACAGACAACACAGTGAATCTGGAGTCATGATCAGATCAAAGCATGCTGAAAATTTTTACAGTTTACATTTCAAGTGTGTTTGAAACCATATCTTAAAGCGAACAGACATTCCCAGGCCATACTCTCTGAAACATTCGGAGGGTTGGAGTTTTCATTATAGATATTTGCCTCAGAGAATCCACTGAGGGGCTCAGTCCCAAACCAATCTGAAGTTCAGAGCAGCCCAAATCATGACCTGATTGCCACTCCTTCAGGCCCCTGTCAGTGATGAGGTAGTTAAAGTGACATAGGGGAAAAAGACATCAGGAAAGCAGGGTGCTGGCAAGTTCGTCTTCAAATTGCAGTTAGCTTTAACTTACTGCAATTCATTAGCCAACTTTGCGTGCTGCCGCTCCCAGCCAGTCAATGTGTTTTGCGACAGTAAAATGTGTCGAACAATAACAAACTGTGCAGCAGAAATGAGATTTAGATTGATGTCAGACACTTAAAACTCAACGAGCTATTCTGCACTGCTGATGTTGTTGTTTCTCCTTCCATGTGTGTATCTGTGTGTGTTTGGGATTATGTTCTTTCCATTCAAATGAAAACCATATATCTCCATAGCCTATAACCCACCCATGAGGCACAGAGAGTGTGAAGTTTACTATTCTCGGCCCTCAAATTGGTTTAACTTTATCACAGGATTCATATTGTGTTGGCTGGTCCTTCTTGATTTCCATCTAACGAGTTATGGCGAGGCTGGCGGCTCTCGGTTTCTCTTATTCTCCGCGACTGGTAGGGGGGTTGGAGGTGGAGGGGGCCTCTGTGTGGGGTGCTCAGTGAGACCAGCCCCTGATACATCACAGGCATATGAAGCTGTCAAACGGGTTAGCGCCACAGTGTTTATCTCTACTACGGGCACAGGGGGAGCGATGGGAGGGCAGGGACTGACTTTATCTCTCGCTCTATTTTTACTGTCTCTGGGATAATGAACTCCCCATTTTTCACTTTTTTTTCACCCTCTCTTTCCTTCTTCCCCTTCCATTCCTTCAACTCTTTCCCTCACTCTCTTTCTGCAGTCATTCCCTGCTTCAGGAGATAAGCGCTTTCATCTGACAGCGCTTGGGTGTGTGATGTGATAAAACTCCTTACTCCTTGTGCTCTCTTACAGACGATCCATGCTAACACACACACACACACATACACACACAGACACACACGCACATACATACATATTCATATATACATACACACACAGTATGTGCAAGGTGTTATTGCACCCATATTTCAGAAGACTGCAGACCAGGTCATGGATTTTAAGCAAATGAGGAAGAGAATCCGTAACAAGGTGAGTGTATGTTCAGAGGTCCACTGGACCTCAAAGATGTAAGGGAATTTTCTTCTCTCTCCTTCTTTTTTTTCGGACGGATAAAACTCACAGATTGCCGCCTTATTGGATGATGATTTGTTGGACGGCTCACGCTAAGCTAACACCCCTCAGCTCTAACCATCAGGCCCAGAACATGCAAACAAACACAGCTGCTTTGAAATTCTCCTCTGATTGCTGAGCTAAATCGAGTGCCTTTGATGCATAAAACACATCAGGCTGGATGTAGAACGGGATTGTTTGGATGGACTCTAAAACTGACTACTACGTTCAAAAATACACCTTTTGTCTAATCCTGTAAAAGCCCTGTCACTTGTTACTCCAGCTGACCAAATATAAAATATAAAGACAGGCAGCCTCAGAAGAATAAAACTTTTTTACACACACACAACAAATATATAAATAAACTCAGACTGACATAAGCAGTAAGTATTTGTTTGTATTTGTTTCTGTTGGACTTTTAACTCTTTGTGGAGTGTGCTTGGGACATACGCATTGTTATTGTACATTCTACAAAAAGCTTTAGCTGTAGCCGATTGTTCACTCCAAATCAGCAACAGCAACACACACGTAGCTCTGTCCCACAGACCTTTTTTTTTTTTTTTTTTTAATACTCTTTTGATCCCGTGAGGGAAATTTAGTCTCTGCATTTATCCCAATCCGTGAAACACACTCAGCACACAGTGTGAAGTGAAGTGAAGCACACACTAATCCCGGCGCAGTGAGCTGCCTGCACAACAGCGGCGCTCGGGGAGCAGTGAGGGGTTAGGTGCCTTGCTCAAGGGCACTTCAGCCGCTTTCCACTGGTCGAGGTTTGAACCGGCAACCCTTCAGTTACAAGTCCGAAGCGCTACCTGGTGGGCCACGACTGCCCTATTTGGTCAATATTTCACCAGCTGTAACAGATCGATATTTCTCCAGCAAGCTACTTACTCTTAATGGCCTGTATTTAAAGGAGAAATAATTGTTCAATCATTTAATCATTCAACTGAATCATTCAATAGTCCTGCTGCAGATGGAGGCACAGGAAAACAAAATGAAAACAACAGAAAGTTCCTTGTGTCCTCATCCGTCAGTGTTAGCAGCTGTTTCACAAATCCAGTCAGTGCAAAGTCTCCTCCTCATACCTACCCACAGACTACATCAAACTACAGGACTATTGATTGATTCCAATCAGATTTCTCATTTAATACAGCAGAGTTTTCATATGGCTGCATCAAAAAGGCTTTCCTCATTCATTTCACTGACATGAAAAAATGAAATGATTTTTGAAACTAGACTGACTGCATAACAGTCCCCCACTTGAAATGCAGTATGTGAGCCGGGACAAATCAGTGCAAAACAAAAGAGTTCTCTTCAAATCTCAACAACTGCTAAGCAACAGCATTATCGCACATAATCCTTAGGCTTGACAGAGCAGAAGTGATTAGAGATTGCTGCCAGCAGGGTTTGAGTGACCTGAGGGTGGCACAGAGTGGGGTGTGCTGTATGTGTAGTGCAACCTTGGCCCTGAGACCCACCTACCTTGCCGCATAAGGGCTGCTACCCCGAACCAGAAACTATTAAGCAATGTGAAATTGTTCTGCACCACGTCTGAAGCTGGGTTGCAAGGATGTGGGTTGTACCACTCATAAGGGCTGAACCTGCAGAGAAAAAGGTGGGAGCATATTGAGAAAGGAAGAAAGAAAGAAAGAAAGAAGGAAAGAAAAAAAGAGAGAGAAAGAAATAGAGAGAGAGAGAGAGAAAGAGAGAGAGAGAGAGAGAGAGAGAGAGA